>SJYC01014124.1:0-24979 GCA_006408675.1 Madoqua kirkii
TGATGCGAAGAACTGACTCATTGGAAAAGACCCTGATGCTGGGAAAGACTGAAGGCAGGAGGAGTAGGGGACGACAGAGGATGAGATGGTTGGATGGCATCATCGATTCAATGGATATGCGTTTAAGTAAACTCCGTGAGTTGGTGATGGACAGGGAGGCCTGGCGTGCTGCAGTCCATGGGGTTGCAAAGAGTCAGACATGACTGAGCGACTGAACTGAACTGACTGTACTAATTAATTAATTGCATAAATTAATTTCAGAGGTCATTGCAGAGGGTAGGCTGAAGGAGTCCAGTGCAGAGTGACAACAGAGAGAGGATCTTGTCTCATGGACTCTGAGGAGGTCTGGTTTCCTCAAGGAAGACACCACCCAGTGGGGAAGAGGAACCCACACAGGAGGGGAGATGGTGCCATGCCATACCTGTATAGAGCATCCAGCTGGAGCACCTGGTCACCAAGTTTCAAGTGCCAAGTATCACATGCCTGGAGCACTGATTAAGATTAGATCCACAATTCCTTCTAATTCTGCCTTGGTCATTAGCTCACACAAGTCAGCTTCCTAAATTCCTGCTTCGTTCATACTGCTCTCACTTTTCCAAGATGTGTGTGCATATGAATGTGCATGTTTGAAATGAACCAAGGAAGAAATATTGTTTTATTATGAGATGATATCCCCCTCTGACCTCAGTCAGACTCCGTCAAATCTTAAAATTCATTTCAGCACAGTCTTTGTCAGTAGGTAGATCTGAATTCAAGTTGGAGCCTTGCTACTTTACTGTGTGACCTTGAGCAGACACCTGATCTCTGTGTACCTCAGTTTCTTTATCTGTAAAGTAAGGATAATTATGCTGCCTTTTTCCTAGGGCTGTTGTAAGGATGAGATAACACATATTTATACATTTATCTTAGAACATAGCGTGAAGCAAGTGCATAATGAGCATTAACCATTGTTTCTTACCTTGTTATCTATAGCATTATTTTCAGGTATGACAGCTTTGGTTCACATCTTGACATAATCCCAAAGTCTTTACAGCCTTTTTTTTTTTTTTTCCCTACACAGGTCTCAATGAATGGAAGAAAGTCCTAGAATATGATCAAACAGACTTGAATTGTCCTTAGTAGTCAAAAGCATTTGATTCCCAAGCATGGTCCAAGGACTGCCTCTCTCCTGCTCTGTGGGGACCAGCCCGAGTGGAACCAGCACAGAAGCCTTCTGGGACTCAGTGCTTCATGACTTTTCTTATTGTCAGAAGCCCTCAGTAGAACTTCCCAGCTGCTGCTGCTGCTGCTAAGTCATTTCAGTCGTGTCCAACTCTGTGCGACCCCATAGACAGAAGCCCACCAGGCTCCTCCTTCCATGGGATTTTCCAGGCAAGAGTACTGGAGTGGGTTGCCATTGCCTTCTCCAGAATTTCCCAGCCAGAGTCATCAATCATGCCAGCCACTGATACTACAAACTGTGTGACTAATGCTACTTGCCAGGCATCTAATACAAATGTGGTTCTTGATTCTATACTTGGTTCCAACCCACTGGGGGAGAAGGAGAAGCAAAGTCCTAACTTTCTATGGAACAGTAATCGGTAGAGGCAGACCATGAGTTAGCTTCAGACCTCAATTAACTCAGAAGCTCAGTCCTTCCTTGCTTCCATGTAGCCGATGCTTACACTAAACGGCAGAAAATGCTGCCCTTGCTGGGAAATGCTTGATGAGGCTGAGCAGGAGGCATATTCTTACGACTTCTCACATAATCCCCATCAGTTAACTCCAGGTTTCTTTCACTGAATGTTCACAAACACCCTCCAACATAGGTATTAGCATTCCCATTCTCACTTTAATTTTAAGTGAAGAAACTAAAGTTCGATGAGGGGATATGTCTTAAGACATACAGCTAGTGAGAGACTCAAAGAGACTCCAATGCTGCTATATTGTACTTTTTGCTATTGGTTGTTACAATTGTCCCATGATTCCATTTTAACAGATTGGAAAGCTGAGGCTAGAGGGTGTTAGATAGTTTACTCAAAGACCCACAAAATAGTGATAGAAAAGGGTTTGAATCTAGGTCTGCTATTCTACTGTATAATTTACATCCTTGCTACCTAAATTGTGATATGTGACTCAGCAGCATCAGCAACTTCCTGAAGACGTAGCCTCTTAGGACTCACTTAGATTTACTGAATCTAAATCTGCAGGGAATTGCGGGAACCCTGAGGTTTGAGAAGCAAAGGTCTGCATAGCCCATCTTTGCTGTGGAAAGACACTCTTGCAGAGACACCATGGCAGTTCGTTTCAGTTCAGTTCAGTTCAGTCGCTCAGTCGTGCCTGACTCTTTGTGACCCCGTGAATTGCAGCACACCAGGCCTCCCTGTCCATCACCATCTCCCAGAGTTCACTCAGGCTACTTTCCAAAGAGGTGCCCAAGAATCTATCCTCTCCCTTAATATATATTCTACTTCTTCTATTCAGGGGTGAAACTTATTTCCCTTGAACCTGTGTGGTTCTTATGACTGGCTTTAGCCATTTAAATGCACCAGAAATGATGTCCTGGGATTTCCAAGCATCTTCTGCTTCTACTTCTTGCCTCTTGGAACCCCACTAGCCCTGCTCAAGCTACACAGAGAAGATGCGTGGGTAAGAATTGAGGTTCTGGTCGATAGCCTCATCTGAGCATCTAGAAGACCCCAACTGCCAGTCAACTAAGTAAACCAGCTTGTATGTCACATCCCCATTGAGACAAGTGTATCCTGAGCCAACACCACATTGAGCAAAAGAGTCATCCAGCTAAACCCTGTCAACCCACAGAATCAGGAAAGATAGTAAAACGGGTGTTGATTTATGTCACTCAGGTAGTTAGTTATGCAGCACTATATAACTGAAAGAGAACTCAGTTGCCTGAAGTAGGATGCTGCTGAAACATATATCTAAAATGCATAGCAATGACCTTGGAACCAGACAGCAGGTGGAGGCCTGAAGCACCTTTAGGAGACTGTTAATGAAGCCTGGAAGGGTGAGTTTGGAGGCTATTGGAGGCAGGAGAAAATGAGACTTAAATAATGGACTGCCAGAACAATTAGCAAAATGTCACCTGCAGTAACATGGAAACAGAAATAGTACCTAATGAACCTGTCAATCTGGTTAAGGAAATTTCCAGGCAGAATGTTGAGAGTGCCAACTGACTTTTATTAGTTCAGCGCTAATTATCTTTATTAATTAAAACTCAATAAAATTAAAAATCCAGTTCTCCAATTAAAAATCCTTTGGAGAGTGAAGAATATTATAGAGCATGTTCACCACTGGAAAAACTTCTGTTGAACTGCCCTCATCAAGTATTGGTAGGAGCTTTCAGCAAGTAGAAGATTTACCCAAAGCGCTAACCAAGAGACTGCCTCTCAAAGTGTGGTCCCTGGACTGGCAATATAAGCAACCCCTGAGACCTGAGAGCTTGTTAGAAATGAAACTTCTCAGGCTCCACCCCAGACCTACTGAATCAGACTGTAGAGGTGGGAGTGGGGGTGCAGGGGTGCGCAGAAACCTGTGTTTTAACTAGCCCTGCAGGAGACTCTCATGCCCATTAAACTTTAATTAGTACTAAAGAGAGTTTAATAAAGAGACTTGTACTATAGAGTTGAGGGCAGGGTTAAGAGAAGCAGCAAAGGACTGCAAAAGAGCAGGAACTAGCAGAGGGGAACTAACAGAATAAATGGGACCCACGTGCCCTGCGGCCCTGGAAGAGAGCCTGTCTGACAGAGCCTCAGGCACTGGGGGACACAGCTTCTCCAGAGTTGGGGCAAGGCCAGAAGGGTTAGGGGGAAGGCAGCAAATACTGTCACCCCTCTCTCCTCTGCCTCTGCCTCCTCTATATTTTAACTGAAGTCTCTGTTGGCCCCAACCAGCCCAAAGCCAGAGGACAAAAGGAGCCTCCTCTGAACAGAGCAGGGCAGAGGCAGTGGGCAAATGGATCAGGGCAAATGAAATTGAACCAGCACATATAGTTTTAATACATTAGTTATATTTCAAAAAATACATATTTGAACTATATGAATGCATAGCTATTCCCACTAAATGCCTTTGAAAACAATCTTATTTACAACATCTTGGGGGAAATTTTGCTGTTAGCAATCAAGTCTCTCAGTAGTTTTAAAGAGGGAAATAACTATTGCTAACACTTCCTTCCACTTTACTTTTCCCTCTTGTCCCCTCTTGTCCCCTGTTTTGTCTCCTTCTCTCTCAGCCTCTTTCTTCCTTCTCCCCTTCCCCATCCATCTTTATATTATGTAACAATATTATAGTAAATAAAGTGCCTTGTCTGGTCTTTTTCATTTAAAGTTACATTTTGAGAATTTCCTTGTGCCATTAAGGATTCTCTGAAAACATGATTTTTTGTGGCTGTGCAGATGGTTTAAAGATGACTGTTATTGTAAAACTGTCTCAAATCCTTTTGGGAAGTAGGTGGTGTATAACGCATAAATTTTAGATGAAAAGCAAGTTGTTCTTAATTTTACCCTGACCTCTAAAGTGCAGTAGCTCTTTGTGGATCTATTTCTCCAAAACCACAGAGACTGAAGGGATAATGACAATAAATTTCAAATTTTATACCATGTGCAAAAAAGTTAATTATATATATATATACTTTTCCACCTTATGGCTCCTTTATATACATATATATATATATATATATATATATATATATATACAAAGTGTTGAACTTGGGGGTTCATGCCAGAATCTGTTCAGTTTCTACCTTCGCAGTCTTGGAGAAATCTCATCTTGGAATCAGAGTGCTTGGACCAGCTATAATGTCACTGTCTCTGTCACTCATCTTTCCATTCCCTTAAGTTACCTCCTAAAGACTCCTCCCTGTATCTCCTCCAACTCTTTGCCTAAGTTCTAATTCTCCTCTTTCTCATCCCTGTCCCACCCAGTGGTCTCAGATTCCCTCTACATCTCACAGACTGTGGCAATACTATCTTTCCTGTTTTCACAGCATTTAATGGCTTATAATGCATTCTACTGCATGCAATCTCCTTAATTCCACAATAGTTCCTGGAGGTAGGCACTAATGTCTTCATTTAGTCATTTGCTCAAGCCACACAATTTATTGAACACCCACCCTGGTGGGGACTTGGGGAGAGTGATGCACAGGCAGAGACAGTTCCTACAGTCATCTATCTCAAAATCCAGCAGGGGAGACAGACAGGAGACACAAAATAGGATAAATATATCCTAAAATTACAATTGTCCTAACAATTGTCCTAAGTGCTATGCCACTCCAGTATTCTTGCCTGGAGAATCCCAGGGACAGAGGAGCCTAGTGGGCTGCCATCCATGGGGTCGCACAGAGTCGGACACGACTGAAGCAACTTAGCAGTAGCAGCAAGTGCTACGAAGGGGAAACAGGAATCATTTCTCGAGTATCTCCATATCTTAGAGAGTTAGTTTTGCTTTATCTTGACATCAGTCCCCCTGATGTGAGGGGTATAAATGTCTATCATACATATACATAATATATAGACATGACGTTATGCATATCATATGTCTGTGTATAGATATACAGACACGTATGGTTGTCCCTCAGTGTCCCTGAGGGATTGGTTCCAGGACCTTTGTGGATACCAAAAATCTACAGATATTGAAGTCCTTTAGTCAGCCCTCCATAACCACAGAGGGCCAACTATATACATTTGCAAATATATAATTTATATGTAATATAAATATTATATATAGTATATAATATATGTGTAATATATAATAGTTATTATTTCTACACAGATGAGAGTGCAAAAGCTATGCCCCAGGATAAAGGAGTGATTTGTCCAAGGTCTTGCAGCTTATGCATGAATGCATTTGGGATTAGAGCCCAGGTTTCTGACTCCAGAGTTCTTGGTGCTTCCAGCCCTGGCACCTCCAGCCCCTGCCCTCACGTCCAGAAGAGGAGAAAATCCTTCTCAGGATTAATGGGAGAAGAGCTGCCTTGTTCTGTCACAAGGCACCGCAGTGCACACGTTGTCCCTGCGTTACAAACATTAATTCGTTAATTGAAACAAACTCGACCCCAGAGCACTTGGCGGTCTGGTCGGCATTATTGCACCCATCACTCAATGCTCCGTACAGATCTTGCCTCCTCCCAGATCCCTGCCTGAATGCTGGGCAGGAGGGGGACGCTCCAGCTTGCCATTCCGTGACAACCTCTGCTGTTATCCGTGCCTAGTCGGGTCCACCTTCAGCTCCGTTATTCACTGTCCACACTCTGGGCTGAGCACGGCCTCTCTCCCTCAGATCGATCTGATTGGAACTGCCAGCAGAGTTGATCATCTAGGACTCCAGGGAGCCTCATCAGAGGCTGTGCTATCCTGAGAGTGGAATTCAGAACCTGACTGCTAGGCGGGGAATCAGAGAGGAAGCGGCTAGTGTCTTGAGAGTTCACAGTGAATCAGGAAGTGAGAAGAGTTGAGCCCAATGAGTCAAGGTGGTAGATAACAGACTGATTTTCACACAATCCTCCAGACACCTAGACATTGGATGGCATATTTTATGATTTTATCTTATAATACATATGCACACTGTATTTTCATATATATACATATATACTTTAGTTTTCTACACACACATATATACAGATATATCCATACACATTTTTTCTATGGTGATTATGGCATTAAGGTAATATGCAATGAATGTGCATAAAAGGTATGAAGAACTGGCAAGAAGATTTAGAATTTGAAGACTAGTCATAGAATCCTGGCTCTACTTTATACCTCTATATTTAAGATGTGTAAGTCTTCTGGACATCTATTTTCCCTTCTACAAAGTGGGAATTATATAAGCAATATAATACAATATAATATTATAATACAATATAATACAGCAATGCAAGCTGTTGCTCTTTGGGTATGTATCATTAGATACAAGGGCTTCTCAGGTGGCTCAGTGGTAAAGAATACACCTGTCCTTGCAGGAGATGCAAGTTCAATCCCTGGGTTAGGAAGATCCTGGAGGAAGAACTGGCAACTCACACCACTATTCTTGCCTGGAGAATCTCACAGTCTATAGGGTCATGGAGAGTTGGACACATCTGAGCATGCACACAAGAATTAGATGCAAAGTAACTGGATCCATATACTTATCTCTACTTTCCTGCAAATGGTCATCATACAATGTACCTTTACACACACTGAGCAAAAGCCAGTTGGGAGGAAGAGAGTTGAGTAGAAATGAGTCACAGAATACTGGATGGAAGGGAACAGTGGGCCTATCTTCCACACTGGGTGCAGGAAGGCTGGATTTCCTTTGCCTGTTGGCTGTCTATATGGAGGCATAAGGAAAAAGAAAATGAAAAAAGAATAGGGAATGCATTGCTTCCCTATTCATTGAGGCTAGCATATAATTCAGCCTACCCTAAGAAGTAACACCCTTCATCTACCTTGCAGAGGGAGCCGAAGAAAACGCAAAGGAAGAGCTGCTAGGACCAGCCATACTGAATCTGTCATATAGTGGGAGAAAATGGTTTTCCATTCAGAGTTGTGATTTGCAGCAAAGCTTGGCTCAGAGAATGTTAGACTGGTGATTTCTCCCCCTGTGGGACTGCATGACAGACAGATAATAGGATACAGGAAAAGAATTCTCTTTTCCTTTGAAGAAGAGTCTAGAAATGTGAGCAGAGAGGAAGAAATGCACCTCTGAAATGTTGTCTAGTTTTGAAAGGCTTCTCTACTCTCGGGTTAAAAAGCTTAGTCAATGGTCATCTGAAGTAGTCTTCCTCCTTGGGGGTGGGGGAACTGGAAGCATAAGTAGGCAGTTCTGTTTGTACTTTCCAGAGAATTCCCTCCTAACACAACCTGGGGTGTTTTCCTGGAACCTGAGGAATAGATGGTTCAACTCTAGCCCACTAGAATTCTTTGACAACTCATTCATTAGGTGAAGCTTCCTTGCACGACAGAGGATAAAGATTAATTCTCTTTTTCAATGACCATCTCAAATTATACCCAGTGATGTTTCTAGCATAGCTTCCTAGTGATCATGCCTTGCCCCATTCTCCTTCTAAATTAGAGTTCAAAGAAGTTAAAGTCTGCGGTTCTCCCCCTTCCCGATTTTAACTCTGATTTATCTTAGTCTGAGTAGTTTCATTCAACTCTGTTAATAGTGATAGTGACAGTGGTAATAGTAGTCATAGGAATAGTGATCATTGCTACCATGATCACTTACTATGAGTCAAGAGCTCTTCTAAGCACTTTCAATATTAATTTGATATTCACAACCACCCTTCGAGGGTTACGTGATTTAGCCAGGGTCACATGGCAGGCATTTCCTGAATCCTGATCATTAAATTACATAGCTCTGTATCTTTGGGGGTCAATTAAAGTCTTATCTTGAGGAGGTGGAGACAGAAAATAGGAGGAAAATGAAGACAACGTCCATAGCTTATGCTTCACTTGGATGCTGGACACTTATACCAGTTGTGTGGAATTTAAGAACCATGAATTTAAGTTCAGTTGGGAAAAACCTCCCATGTAGAGGTTGTGAACCTCTGCTTTCCTTATTCTGGGGGAGAATCCACCTTTGTGTTGTAGCCCACCTCCTCTTTCAGAGCATGGTACTTAATGAATTCACACTGGTCTTCTTGTCATATTTGGATGGTTTCTGAGGTGGTGTCCAGTCTCCAGCTTTTACTTGAGGATTTCTTCCTCCCATAAGAATTATTCCTAAATATTTAAAGCCTGTGATAGCCAGTTCCCTTTGGGCCTATTGGGGACAAATTCCCACCACCACGTCTCAGTCACAGGTACCTCTTATTGAACAACTCTCTAAGCAATACTTGATAGCTTATGCTCTCCAAGGGCCCCATTGCTTGCACGTGTCTCTATTTTTCTTATCTTCAACTATACTTCAAAGATTTAGGTAAATTCAAGGAAAGTCAATTGCTGAGTGGGAAATTTCAAAAATTAGCATTCAGGGAATTGGCCGTTGTGGAATTGGTGTTTGGTGTATCAATTTGTCTGTGTGTTGACCTGAGCTATATCTTATGGTTCACTAACCCTTGGTCTTTCTTTCATGAAAAGAAGGAAAGAAGTAGAGAATGAAAGAAAGAAATAAAGGAGAGAGAAAAGGTGGGGTGAAGGAAGGGTAGAAAGACATCAATCCTGAAGTAAAACTAACTAATTAACTGACATTGATTAACTCTTAGCTCCAATTTAAAAATTAGAGTGTAGTATGAACACATCTCACACCCCAAACACATCAAAAAGCTCAGCTTTGTGTTCAGGATGACCTCCTCTCAGTTCATTCATTCTGCTTTGCTTTGCCATCCTCCATATCCAACTGCAAGAAATCTTTTAAAAGTGATGCCTGAATTTCTGAGAAAAATTGGTGCCTGACACATCCCTTAGATCCTTGAATTTTTCCCTTCATCATAACCCAAGACACTCAAGGGTCTATAAACTGCTTTGCAAAGAACTGGACACTGTAAAGGCTCAGTCATGTTGTTGTTGATGATGATAATGAAGATGATGCCGGTGACATCAAATTCTATTAAACAACTATGTATTGAACTCCAGTCATGTGCTGGGCTGTATACTCAGCTTGGTGGATGCAGAACCGAATAATACTAACTACAATTAATTTTTATGGAGTACATTTTTAGTACATGCCAACCCCTGCTCCACATGCTCTCCATAACTTAACTCACTAATGTCACAAGCACCCTGTGAGGAACTCCTATGAGTGTCACTCCATGTGGTCACATGTCTAGCAGGTGGAAAAATGGCTTTCCCCATGGGTCCCTGTCACCCCTTCTCAGCTCCACCAAAGCCTGTGGTCTAGCCCAGGGTAGCAGTAGTGGGGAGTAGGGCTGAGAAGAAGGGGCTGTGGGAATCCACGGTAAAGGGGGGGTGTTCACATCTTCTCTAAATCACTTGTGTCTGAGAAAGTTCTTGAGACATCACTAAAGTGAGTTGCACATCCCCAGGTTCCACTTACTCAGCCTCCATCAATAATTTACCATCCAAACAGCCGGGCTAGGAAAAGGGTGGCTTGTTGCTACTGCTGCACCATCTGTGTTTCTCCATTAATCTTAATGTGTCTTCCTGGGAAATTCAAAAAGGACATGTCCTCCCATCCACTCCCTGGGCAGGGCTGAAAGCTGGACACTGGAAACTTCATCTGATGGTCGCTGGGGACACTGACAGTCCCACTCACATGTCAAAGCCATGCCTCACTCTGCACCTTTAGCTACCTGGTTGCTGTGATGCTATCTCTGCTTCCTTGTTTCTTCCTCTTCCTTCAGTACAGAATGCCAAATGTCCAGTACCCTACCTCTTTAAATAACTCTAGGTGAAATACCCTTGCAGGCACTTTGGCTCAAGGATTCCTACAGATCACTGCTTCCTCATCCTTTCTTATTAATCCTAATCCCTTGTTCTTTCAATTCAGTTCAGTTCAGTCACTCAGTCGTGTCCAACTCTTTGTGACCCAATGAATCGTAGCACACCATGCCTCTCTGTCCATCACCAACTCCCGGAGTTCAACCAAGTTCATGTGCATCGAGTCAGTGATGCCATCCAACCATCTCATCCTCTGTCTTCCCATTTTCCTCCTGCCGCCAATCCCTCCCAGCATTGGGGTCTCATCCAAGGAGTCAACTATTCATATGGGGTGCCCAAAGTATTGGAGTTTCAGCTTCAGCATCAGTCCTTCCAGTGAATATTCAGGACTGATCTTCTTTAGGATGGACTGATTGGATCCACTTGTAGTCCAAGGGACTCACAAGAGTCTTCTCTAACACCATAGTTCAAAAGCAACAATTCTTCAGTGCTCAGCTTTCTTCACAGTTCAACTCTCACATCCATACGTGACTTCTGGAAAAACCATAGCCTTCACTAGATGGATCTTTGTTGGCAAAGTAATATCTCAGCTTTTTAATATGCTATCTAGGTTGGTCATAACTTTCCTTCCAAGGAGTAAGCGTCTTTTAATTTCATGGCTGCAATCACCATCTGCACAGATTTTGGAGCCCTCAAAAATAAAGTCTGACAATGTTTCCACCGTTTCCCAACTATTTCCCATGAAGTGATGGGACCAGATGCCATGACTCTTTGATTTCTGAATATTGAACTTTAAGCCAACTTTTTCACTCTCCTCTTTCACTTTCATCAAGAGGCTTTTGAGTTTCTCTCCACTTTCTGCCATAAGGATGGTGTCATCTGCATATCTGCTGTTATTGATATTTCTCCCAGCAATCTTGATTCCAGCTTGTGCTTCCTCTAGCCCAGTGTTTCTCATGATGTACTCTGCATAGAAGTTAAATAAGCAGGGTGACTAGATACAGCCTTGACATACTCTTTTCCTATTTGGAAACAGTCTGTTGTTCCATGTCCAGTTCTGACTGTTGCTTCCTGACCTGCATGTAGGTTTCTCAAGAGGCATGTCAGGTGGTCTGGTATTCCCATCTCTTTCAGAATTTTCCACAGTTTATTGTGATCCACACAGTCAAAGGCTTTGGCATAGTCAATAAGGCAGAAATAGATGTTCAGAATTTTCCACAGTTGATTGTGATCCACACAGTCAAAGGCTTTGGCATAGTCAATAAAGCAGAAATAGACATTTTTCTGGAACTCTCTTGCTTTTTCGATGATCCAGCGAATGTTGGCAATTTGATCTTTGGTTCCTGTGCCTTTACTAAAACCAGCTTGAACATCTGGTAGTTCACAGTTCAGGTATTGCTGAAGTCTAACTTGGAGAATTTTGAGCATTGCTTCACTAGTATGTGAGATGAGTGCAATTTTGAAGTAGTTTGAGCATTCTTTGGCATTGCCTTTTTTTGGGATTGGAATGAAAACTGACCTTTTCCAGTCCTGTGGCCACTGCTGAGTTTTCCAAATTTGCTGGGATATTGAGTGCAGCACTTTCACAGCATCATCTTTCAGAATTTGTAATAGCTCAAGTGGTATCCATATCTATTTCCAAATTTCTATGAGAAGCCAGACTAATTCAGCTACCTCCACATTTGCAATATGCATTGTACTTCCTGGCATTTATAGCTGTTATGGTGAGTTCTCATCTGCCTGTCTATTTAAGAAACATCCCTGTTTGTTAAATGTTGTTTAGAAAAACTTGGCCATGTTCTTTGCAGTTAATATTGGGCAAGATGGGAAATGGCTTGGGTCTGAGTGGTTTCTAATCAGTGACAACAGATAATCACAGAAAGCAGAATTTTCTTGAATTGGTGTTTTGATAATAACATTAAACCCAAATCATAAGGTGGAAAGAGAAGCTGCAGTGTGACAGTAAGTGTTGTTGTGGAGAGATTGGGCATACATGGATGGTGGAGCTTCTGACAGTATCTAAAGGATTAGAGCTGGCTACCCTGAGGTCACTGGAGCTCTCACCTGCTTCTCCCTGAGCTCTTGGGATTAGAGGAAGGACATCTTCTCAGAGTATGAGAGTTACACTTTTATTTAATAAAATACCAAATGTAAAGGGAATTAAGAAATGCCTTTCCTATTATAAATACCTCCTCTGTGAAGGGTTCTTCTCTTCTTCCTTTGGAGGATGTAGTGGTATGATGAAGTCACCTCTGACTTGCTTAAGGGAACACACTGTTAAATATTAGGGAATTTTAGAAAGTGAAAGTGAAGTCGCTCAGTCGTGTCCGACTCTTTGCGACCCTGTGGACTGTAGCCCACCAGGCTCCTCTGTCCATGGGATTTTCCAGGCAAGAATACTGGAGTGGGTTGCCATTCCTTCTCCAGGGGATCTTCCCGACCCAGGGATTGAACCCAGGTCTCCCGCATTGCAGGCAGACGCTTTAGCCTCTGAGCCACCAGGGAATTTTAGAAGGAGTTATTAAACTGTTGGTAGCTTAAAATTAGCCATGGTGAGATTATTTACATTAATGATATCTTCAAATGTTATAAATCACAGTCTGTTTTCTGAGAGCCAGTTTACCTGCGTACTGGTCATAACAACCACAGTTGATGTTTGTGGGTTTTGTCTGTTCCTTTGCCTCCCCTGGTAACATCAGATTTCCTTTGAGGAATTACTCCTCCCTCAACTCAGGCCAGTGGTTTGAGTGGGACTGATGATATTCCCCAGGTCCAAGAGTGAACATGTCATCTAGTTTGGCCAGTCAGAGCATTTCATTCTACTTGCCACAAAGAGTTTATAAATGAACACATGACTCACAACCAATCAGAGCTAATTATGAAGCTCTTGGCAGCATCTCTAGGGAAGTGAGGTCTCCCAAGTGGTACAGTGGTAAAAAATCCATCTGCATTGTAGAAGACCCAAGAGACATGGGTTTGATCCCTGGGTTGGGAAGATTCCCTGGAGTAGGAAATGGCAACCACTCCAGTACTGTTGTCTGGAAAATCCCTTGGACAGAGAAACCTGGTGGTCATAGAGTCAGACACTACTGAGCACACACCCAGCAGCAGGCAGGGAAGGGAAATCTTACTGCTCTGAAGGATAGAAGCTATAGGATCTCAGAGCACAGGATAGGGCATCAGTAGAACAAGATGCTAACAAATGGATAGATAACCAGGTCTGATGACAGGGGTTGAACTACTTCAAGCTCTGCTGGAAGCCAAATATCCATAACTTTGTAATCCTTGAGGCAATCATTCTGACTCTGTCTCCATCTTTGTTTGGCTTAAATCAGGGTATGTTGGATTTTCCATCCTTTGTAAGCTACAAGTTGTAAGAGAAAAAGTCCCATTTGTTTCAGGATTCTTACAGCTTTCATGCTCTGGATCAAATTCCAACAGAGAAGGCAAGAAAATCTAATGGAGTGTCCAGTAGAGGGAAAGGAAGAAGAGTTTTTTCCTCCAATTCTTCCTTGGTTTAATGACACATGCTATGGTTTTCAGCTCCCCCTCTCCTCTATACCTGTACAAACCTTTCTTCAAGAACCAGTTTTAGTATTTTATGCTGTGTGAACTTGGATAGTTGCTAAACTTCTTTGAATGTCAGTTCCTTTATCTGAAAAGCCAATATATTAATGTTGAACTCTTATGGTTGATTTGAAAATTAAATGAGACAACTCTTTAAAATGATCCGTGTTTGCAGAATAATAATATATTACTGAAATTGTCAATTAAATAAATATAGTAGTCTAGGGCTTTATGGAGAAGGAAATGGCAATCCCCTCCAATGTTCTTGCCTGGAGAATCCCAGGGATGGGGGAGCCTGGTGGGCTGCCGTCTATGGGGTTGCACAGAGTCGGGCACGACTGAAGCGACTTAGCAGCAGCAGCAGCAGCAGCAGGGCTTTATATTTCATGTTTTATAATGGAACCTCTGTGGAAAGACATTTCTCAAGTTCCAAGACTCTGACTTCATGTTTGGACCACAAGTGGAGGAATTCTAGATTGTGCAACTGAAAATTGAAGATTTGAGGTGACTTGAATATTTTAGAAATAGAAGGGATCATAAAGTTCTTCTTGATCCAGACCTGATGGTGGGTTCTATGTTATTTTGTTCACCTTATATCCTTAATACCAGTGTATTGTGAAGTTCCAGAACTGTTTATCAAATGAACAACACCCTCTTACTTTATCACTGGGAAAATAAACTATGAGAAGATGAACTTTTGTGTTATAGTGTTTTCACTGTATAGTGTATGAAGGGGAGAAAGATATTAAACATAATTTTAAAACCTGGCATTGGAATTTTTCCTGAGAAAACAATTGCCACTGGTGAACCCAGTTTAGATAAGTGCAATCTATTAGAAATACAATTTAGGTTACATGAAAAGTTTTAAATTTTCTAGTAACCATATCAAAAATTAAAAAAAACAAGTGAAATAATTTAATATATCTAAATATTATCAATGATATCTTTGCATTCTTTTTGTGTATGA
Source organism: Madoqua kirkii (assembly GCA_006408675.1). NCBI lineage: Eukaryota > Metazoa > Chordata > Mammalia > Artiodactyla > Bovidae > Madoqua > Madoqua kirkii. Next base: position 14,848 of record SJYC01014124.1, read on the forward strand.
AGTTTTTGAATTTAGTGTGTTTTCTACATTTATGGAAAATCTTCATTTGGACTGGCCACATTACAAGTGTTCAGTAGTTGTATGTGGCTATTGGCTAACATTTTGGATGAGGGATATGTTAGGTTGTTTTGCAAGATATAAGGAGGGTGAGTGTGAAGGGCATCTAAATGGAGAATGTTCCAGAAAAGTGGCAGAAGGATATGTGCTTCTACATAGCATCTTGAAATACCTGTCTTAGTGTGTGTGTTAGTTGCTCAGTTGTGTCTGACTCTGCAAACCCATGGACTACAGCCTACAAGGCTCCTTTGTCCATGGAATTATCCAGGCAAGAATACTGGTGTGAGTTGTCATTTCCTTCTACAGAGGATCTTCCTGACCCAGGGATTGAACCTGGGTCTCCTGCACTGCAGGCAGATTCTTTACCATCTAAGCCACAGGCCCCAAACTCCCTCTCTGGGAATCTCCAAATATTATAGGACAGTCAAACAATCCTTTTTGTATCAGTGAGACTGGTTTTCTAATGTGAAAACTGGAGAAAAGCTTGAGTTTCCCAGTGGGCACAATGTAGTCTCTCAGAGGAACCTATGAAGTTATATTGCCCTGAAATTCACTGAGTATTTGGAAGTGTTTGGGAAGGAGTAAAATTCATTGAAAAATAACGGCTCAATGCAACCTTATTTAGCTCTCACAGCTGGTGATGGGACCATGTAAATAGCAACAAGTGCTGAATGCATGAATTAAGGGGATTGCAAGAACAAGGGAAAGTTGAGTCTGAGATACTTGTGATGAGTCTTGGAGAATAAAATGATATAGAAGGGAAGCAGGCCTTGGGGAACAGAATGATATAGAGAGGAGGGGACAATGTGTGTGAAGGGTCAGAGGTAAGAGAGGGCAGGGAGAACTCTAGAAATTTCAAGGACTTCTCTGTGGTGGAAATGTGAGTATGAGAGGATGGTAGTCAGAGAGGCAGTCAGGAGGGCATGGGCAGATCTTGAAGGGCCAGTGGGTCATGTGAAGAGTCTGGATTCTCTCCAAGGCTATGAGAAGAGTTTATATTTTATTTCAAGGTGATGAAATAGAATATATATATATTTAAAAGACCGCTGAGAATGTGGGGAATTGTCAGAGAGGCTAGGATGGAAGAAAAACGGTCAATCAGAAAATGAAGTCATCCAGATGGGAAGTGATGGTGGCCTCATCTACTGCAGGGATGGTAGAGATGGACAAAACGGTTCTAGAGATGACCTAAACGAAGAATGGACAAACCTTGGTGACTGGTTTGTGAATGCACATGCCAGAGTGGAATAGTGTGTGGGGTATAGGCTGGAGGGGCATAAGACACAAGGAGGAACCCAGGATAATTTCCAGATTTCTAGATCGGCAATGGTGTAGAAGATGATGCCATTTACCTCTTATAGTAGAGCAAATATCCAGTGTGGAATGAACACTGAGGAACACTGACAATGATGGCAGTTTTCCAAATTCCTAAATCAGGATGCTAGATTTCTGAGGAAGGGAAAGAATAACCGAAATAAAGTTTCTTCTAGAAATTCCAGACAGGCCACTGGCTTGCAGAATTGGAAAAACTGAATTTCATTTCTCAGGCTCAATTTTGTTTCCATTTGCAAAATGAAAATCATAACTCTTGTTTTTATAAGGGTGCTGACAGAGTAAAATGCAACGATAGATGTTAAGGCCTTTTCAAAGTAAAGCGTTTAATTATTATTATTGTTATGTTTATCGGAAATGGTTGGAAAGTCCTCATCGTTGTTATCAAAAACCAAGCTAGTGGCCCTAGGCCAGTGGATTATACAGATAATTATTCCAAAAGAAATTTGCATCAGAGACAAAATCTCTGAGTTCTGGAAGCTTAAAATAGTCCCAGACATGCAACCCATTCATTCATACATTTGTTCATTCATTCGGTTGTTCAGCATTTATTGAGTACCTACTATGTGCCAGTCATTGTGTTGGGTACTGGGGGACTACTAACAAAGCAAACTCTTCTTCCTGTTAATAATAAGAATAGAGGATATGTTGTCCCCAAGTAACTCTAATTATATACATTTTAAAAGTTTATTGCCATCTATAGAGTATTTTTATACATTAGTCAATGCTTTTAGAAAATTCCTCTGCAGTGACAATCATTATCCACATGTTGTTGACTAAGGCATAGATAGTTTAGCTGACTTGGCTGAGGCTGCTACCCAGGAGACCCAGAACTCAAACCAGGAACTTCATCCCTGTTCAATGCCGATGGTGGGTGACTTGAAATAATAATAACAGCTAAGATTATTTGAAAGTTTTCTTTGTGCAAGATGTTACCCTGACTGGAAGTATGTTATTTTAGTCAATTCTCTTGGTACCAAAGGAGTTAATATTATCTCTATTTTAGGTAGGCACACAGCATATTTGTGCATGCATATACATACTTGCATATACTCAACTGATTGAGCATATGTCAAGGCAAGCACTTTACATGTATCACACTGTTTAATTTTTACAACAACCCAAGGGAGGTGGAACTTTATTATCTTTATACTTTGGATGGGAGCACTGATGCTCAGAGAGGTTAAATAACTTGCCTGAGTTCACACGGTGAGAGTTCAAAATATAGTCATTTAGTGGTTGACTTAAAAAGGTAGGGGAAGGCTTTCAAACCCACAGATGTGAATATGCATCAGGTGGATACAGGTAATAAATAAATAATATATCTTAGTCAAGCATGAGACACTGGGCAGGACTGACCTGTGGTAAATATTTTAAAGTCTGAACATTGGCTTTTCCCCACCACCTGGAAATGATAGCATTCTCTAATTTCTGTACTCAGTAATCTGGGGACCCTCCTGTCCACTGTTAGCTCCCAGAGGACCCTAGGGCATACCTATTCCTTCCCCATCCCTGGACAAAATGGAGCCATCAGTGTCTCATGACATAGAGTCAGCTCTCTGCTGTGAAAATGAGAAAATGTTCCTTAATTTCACTGACCTCAGTTCTCTTCCTGGTAAGATGGGCTTACTAATATTTATTGTGTATGGCTATTATGAGGGGTATCTGAGATAAGGCATGAGCAATGCTTAATACAGTGTGTGGCACAAGAAAGCTCCTAGAAATGGTGAATATTATTATGGAAACTACCTCCTAGGTTAATTTCCCACAAGCTTTTCCTTTATGGCAATTTTGAAGTCACAGTAATTCATTTGCAGGTGGAATATCTATCTCTCAAATCCCTGGAGCAGCCAAGTTCATTTTATTCATTTGGTCTACTTTACTGTAGGAATTGGATTCTCCAGATGCTGAAACAAATCCTGAAATCCAGTAGACTGATACTACAAAAGTATATTTCTTGCTCATATATTGGTCGAACATAGGTATTTCTACTCACTGGGATGATTGTTCATGGGATGATTCCTGGCCCAGGTTCTTTTCATCTTCAGTCTCTTTTCTCTCGTCTAGGACCTTAGAGTCTCCTGTATCCACTCAGAGGATGGGAGAGAGAACGTGAAGCAGAAGTAGATGTTTTTCTGGAACTCTCTTTTTCTATGATCCAATGCATGTTGGCAATTTGATCTCTGGTTCCTCTGCTTTTTCTAAATCCAACTTACACATCTGGAAGTTCTCAGTTCACGTACTACTGAAGCCTCGCTTGGAGGATTTTGAGCATTACCTTGCTAGCATGTGAAATAAGTGCAATTGTACAGTAGTTTGAACATTCTTTGGCATTGCCCTTCTTTGGGATTGGAATGAAGCTGACATTTTCCAGTCCTGTGATCACTGCTGAGTTTTCTAAATTTGCTGACATTTTGAAAGCAGCACTGTAACAGTATCATCATTTAGGATTTTAAATAGCTCAGCTGGAATTCCTCCTGGAATTCTTTAGGCAAGAAAACTGGAGTGGTTAGCCACTCCTTTCTCCAGGAAATCTTCCTGACCGAGGGACTGAACCCAGGTCTTCTGCATTGCAGGTGGATTCTTTAATATCTGAGCTACCAGAGGAGCCTGATAAATATCCAGCAACTGTTTATTGGGGGCCTATTGTGTGCTATGTACCTTGCTTTACATGTTGATCTTGTTTTTTAGCCTCACAAAATCCTGCCAGGTAGGCATCAGTTGGTACCATTTTATGTTGAGAAAATCAAGGCCTAGATGTGTAAGATGAGATTCCCAAGGACACACAGCTCGCATGTGGCTGAACTGGGGCTTGGGATTGACTTCTGTTTTTGACCCAGGATTCTAGTTCTTTCCACTGGTGTTCGGAAAGAAGCCCTTATCTAAGATTCCTTTAAACACAGGACAGATTTTGTCTTCGACACCCTGGCCCCAGCTGCCTTCCCCTGAAGAAGGGACTGCTCTGGAGCAAGTGGGAATTTCTAGCAACCAGGGAAAGATGGAATAGTTGGGGTAGGTTTTTTTTTTTTTGGGACCAGGCTCTGCTTCTGAGTTCAGTTTCTCTCCTAATCTAACCTCTGTTACATGCCAAGCAGTGACTAAGACATTGACTCATTTCTATTATGGCCTCAGGAGTCAGGCTCTGATGAAATCTCCAGTGCCCAGAAGTCACCTGCTCACATCTGGGCCCAATGTTCTGGTCCACCTTTGGGTGTTTGAGATGGAGGTACTTGGAAGTACCATTTGGAGTGATTTTCCATGCCTTGCACAATCAGCATTCATTGGTACCCTTTGCAGGTCATTGTATTGGCAGGTTGTTTTTAAAGTCTTATTTCAAATCTGTTTAGTCTTTAAACAGTTTATGTCTCCTGCATTGGCAGGTGGGTTCTTTACCACTATTGCCACGTGGAAATCCCCAACAGTTTACTTTAGGTAACAGAAATTCTTACAGTTTTTTTTTTTAAATTCAGTTGGCCTTATACTACTAATTCTAACAATAACACTAATACCACAACAGTCAATGTTTACTAAGTACTTATTATGTACCAGGCTCTTAAGCTAGTCATTATTCTGTTTCATCTGTACAAGTCTCTGAGGGAAGTTCTAATATTATCCCCACTTTGAAGAAGAGGATACTTGTCTCAGAAAGTTTAAATAATATATTCAAGGTCATGGGATTAGAGTTGGGTTACAGACCTGAACAGAATAGCTCCAGATCCCATTCTTGACTGAAAGGTCTAAACTGAGGAACAGTCAGGATTTTAATGACGTGTCATTTTATTGTCTGCTTCTTAAAAAAAAAAATCATGAGGAGGCTGAGGGTCAGAGAGCCTCAGTGATGAACTTGACTTGAACTCTAAGAATAGTCTCTAGATGTGTTGGTTATCTATTGCTGTGTAACAAGTTACTCTGAACAGAATAGCTCCAGACCCATTCTTGACTGAAAGGTCTAAACTGAGGAACAGTCAGGATTTTAATGACGTGTCATTTTATTGTCTGCTTCTTAAAAAAAAAATCATGAGGAAGCTGAGGGTCAGAGAGCCTCAGTGATGAACTTGACTTGAACTCTAAGAATAGTCTCTAGATGTGTTGGTTATCTATTGCTGTGTAACAAGTTACCCCAAAACTTTGCAACTTAAAACAATAGACATTTGTTGTCAATTCCTGACAGTAGTTTCGATGTGTCAGGAATTGGGGATCAGCTAGTCAATGGTTCTGGCTCAGGGTCTCCTGTGTGCCTGGGGCTGCCCTTAGCTGAAGGCTTAGGTAGGGAGGCTTTGTTTCCCTGCTCAGTTCGTGGTGGTTGGGAGCCTCAGTTCTCAGCTGGCTATTGAATGGGCATCTCACTCCTTTGCCATGTGGACCTCTCTACAGGGTGCCTGAGTGTCCCCATAGTACAGCACCCAGACTCTTCAGAGTGGGTGACCCAAGAGAAAGAGTAAGCCTAGACAAAAGCCAAAGTATCTTCTATAGTCTTAATTTGGAAGTGATCAGGTTGGCATCATTTACCATCAATCACTCTGACATTATTCTGTCATCCTATAGGCCACACAGACCAACATTGGTACATTATCAGAGGGGACTGTAGAGGGTGTGAATACCTGGAGGTGAGGATCATTGAATGCCATCTTGGAAGTTAGCTATCACCCCAGGGACTGGACTCTTATCGTGTACCAGACACTTTGTGCCAGATACTTTACCAGATGTCTTTTCTTGGAGGTCAGAAGAAAATGATTTAGGTTCTGAGTCCCTCACTCTGGGTAAGTCCTGGCTTATTCTGGCTCTGTCTTTCTCCTTGAGCCCTACCTGGGAAGCATAGTGAAGAGACTATGACCACCGGCATTGGTGTTCACCTGTATGCAAATCCTGGTTTAGCCTCATTATTTCTATGACCCTCTAATTATTAGGTATTAATCTAGGCATTTAACCCTGTACGTGTCAATTTACCCTTCCTTAAAACAGAGATAATTAGAGTAGCTCCCAGGGGTGTTGTGAGGATTAAATGAGGTAATGATAGAAAAGATAATGTATGAAAAGAATGTGCTTGTTCTTAACATAGGTGTCCATAATACGTTTGAGCTGTTACATTTTAAATGAAAGTGTTGAACTCAGATCTCTCTGGTCGTAATCTGGGCCTCATGGTCAACCAGAATTGTTCTATCACTAAAATCATAAATGTGAACACCACCTCGCACTCAGGTCACACCCTCTTGTCCTTCAGTTTTCTACTCAGTTACTCCTACTAAAGCTGGCTGTTGGCTTGTCAGTATTTTCATGCTTATCAATCTCCACTTGTCTTCACTTCCTCCCCTGTCAAGTCTAGGAAGCATAGTCCATCACTGGAGCTACTTTCTTAGCCACATCTTCAACTTCTTGCTCCATTCTATCTCTCTTGTACCATTGGTGAATTCCCCATCTTTCTGACTACCTACACTTACATCTATTCTGGTGAGCTGTCTTGTATTAGATCCTATAAAGTTCTTTGTTAGCATCACTATAATTCAAAAGATCCACTTTCAGCATAGCCTAGAATTACTTTTTTGTTACTATAGTCAACACTTTTATTTCCAACTTTTAAAACTTGCGTTAAACTTCCTTCCCTACCACCATTTTCCCACTTCTTTTTCCTTTTGTCCTTTCTTTCACCAAATACTTATTGAGGATCTAATATGTGGCAGATATATTTACAGAGAATTCCATGGGCAGAGGAGCCTCTAGGGCTACAGTGCATGGGGTTGCAAAGAAGTGGATATGACTAAAGTAACTCAGCATGCACGGAGACCAAAACAAGAGAGGTATGGCTCCTGCATTCTAAAAGTTTCACAGAGTAAATACAAGCCATCAGATGAACACTACATATCTTTACTTCCTGTTTTAACAGGAAATTGTGGTTATAGCCACCTTTAGATTTATATGGTTATAGACACCATCCTCTTCATCTTCTTCCTTCTCTTCTTCTTCATCCTCAATGTCATCATCACAATCTCTTTTATTAATGCCAACTATGTGCCAGAGACTGTTTAAGCAATTTATATTCATTAACTCATTTAATACATTACATATATTAACTCACAGCAGGTACTCATATCATATCCTTTTTACACATGAGGAAATAAAGCCCAGAGAGAGGTTAAGTAACTTGCACAAGACACACTGCATTTAGTATGAAAAAACCATCACAAAATTATAAAGCAATGAGCCTCCAATTAAAATAAATTAATTAATTAAAAAAAAGAAAACTCATCCTCTACTCTTACAATGGAAGATATGTTATATCCCCGGTTGAAGGTTAATCTAGTCATACTTGTGGATCAAGGGTTGCCAGATTTAGCATCATTTAATACATTACATATATTAACTCACAGCAGGTACTCATATCATATCCTTTTTACACATGAGGAAATAAACCCCAGAGAGAGGTTAAGTAACTTGCACAAGACACACTGCATTTAGTATGAAAAAACCATCACAAAATTGTAAAGCAATGAGCCTCCAATTAAAATAAATAAATTAATTAAAAAAAAAAGAAAACTCATCCTCTACTCTTACAATGGAAGATATGTTATATCCCCGGTTGAAGGTTAATCTAGTCATACTTGTGGATCAAGGGTTGCCAGATTTAGCAAATAAAAATATAGAATGTCCATTTAAATTTGAATTTCAAATGTCCCATGTAAAACTTGGGGCATACTTATATTAAAAATTTTGTATTGCTTATCTGAAATTCAAAGTTACCTGGGATATATTTTATCTGGAAACCCTATCTGGACCCCAGGACCTCTCCTCAAGGGATTTCACTACATCAGTTACTTACCACTCCCATCCCTCTGAGAGTGTCTTGGTTGCTTTGCACTTCTGTGTCGGGTGGGTGATAGTGCTCTGGGAGAGATGTGATGGAACATGAACAAAACACTCTGAGGCTGCGCTTTGGGACAGTGTCCCTGAGGAGGGAAGAGTTTAGAGGCAAAGCGATCAGGTATGGTAATGATTTGGGTACCTGAGGATCCTATTATAGAGAATCAAGGTTTGTCTACTCCAGGACCCCAGGAGCTGGAGGAGAGAGGATCCTGAAGTCTTCCTCATCAACGAGGTGCAAACAAGAGCTTCCATCTCCTCTTTAGTGCTCCTGGGCAGAAAGCAGTACTTTCAATGAGAAATGAGGTCAGCAGGGTGGAGGGAAACTCTCCCTGGCTCTTTATTGAATCCAATCATTTACATCTCATTGAATCCAATCAAATTAGCCACTTATGATATTAAAATGACAAAAGAGGGATTGTGTCAAGCAGTCCTAATTCAATAGGAAAGAGGGACTGACAGAGAGCACAGTGTCATAAGACTCTGACACCCACATTCAAGAGGTAGAAGTCTGATGGCCTCCCATGCCCACAGGGGTTATGATGACCTTCCTCAGTTTTGCTAGATGCCAGGCATTGGTAAAGGTGAGGAAAATGGAAGTCCTGAGCCCCACAGAGATACAGGCTGGCGAGCCCTGCAGAGATACAGGCTGGGGAGATACAAAAAAGGAATGGTGAGATGGTACCTTCAGGGAGAAATAATTTCAAGATAGAGTGTTGGCTGGGAGTTGGAGTCAGACTCCAGAGCCTACCAACTCCGTGACTTTGGGCAAGTTACTTGACTTTTCTGATACTTAGTTTCCTTATTCGTTAAATGAAGGTTGGTAATATTTTCCAAGGCAATGTCTCCCACATTTAATCCCTTTCTTTACATTGAAGAGAAATAATCCATTTGGCTGTCTTTAACACCTCTTTAATACTTGCAAGAAGTCTCTGATACTTTCTTGGGAGCTAGAGTGTTAAGGTATGGTTGAAAGTTGGAATCATCCAGGCTTGTATTCAAATTTCCCTGCCATCCTTAATAGCTGTGTGATCATGAATAAAGAGGTTTAATAATTTTGTGCATCAATTTCCTCAAATGTAAAACAGGAATAACCATCAGTTCAGTTCAGTCCAGTTGCTCAGTTGTGTCCAATTCTTTGCAACCCCATGAATCGCAGCATGCCAGGCCTCCCTGTCCATCACCATCTCTCGGAGTTCACTCAGACTCACGTCCATCGAGTCCATGATGCCATCCAGCCATCTGGTCGTCTCCTTCTCCTCCTGCCCCCAATCATTCCCAGCATCAGAGTCTTTTCCAATGAGTCAACTCTTCCCATGAGGTGGCCAAAATACTAGAGTTTCAGCTTTAGCATCATTCCTTCCAAAGAAATCCCAGGGTTGATCTGCTTCAGAATGGACTGGTTGGATCTCCTTGCAGTCCAAGGGACTCTCAAGAGTCGTCTCCAACACCACAGTTCAAAAGCATCAATTCTTTGACGCTCAGCTTTCTTCACAGTCCAACTCTCACATCCATACATGACCACAGGAAAAACCATAGCCTTGACTAGATGGACCTTAGTCAGCAAAGTAATCTCTCTGCTTTTGAATATATTATCTAGGTTGGTCATAACTTTTCTTCCAAGGAGTAAGCGTCTTTTAATTTCATGGCTGCAGTCACCATCTGCAGTGATTTTGGAGCCCCCCAAAATAAAGTCTGATACTGTTTCCACTGTTTCCTCATCTATTTCCCATGAAGTGATGGGACCAGTTGCCATGATCTTCGTTTTCTGAATGTTAAGATTCAAGCCAACTTTTTCACTCTCCTCTTTCACCAAGAGGCTTTTTAGCTCCTCTTCACTTTCTGCCATAAAGGTGGTGTCATCTGCATATCTGAGGTTATTGATATT
>SJYC01014126.1:0-15693 GCA_006408675.1 Madoqua kirkii
GCCAGCCAAATGAGAAATGATGCTTTGAATACATAAAAGCACTCAGCTCATCTCCTACCCCAAATTCAGCATTCTCAGATAAAAATTGGAATGAGAACACAAACTGGGGGTTCCTAGTTCCTTAATCCCTAACTTGAAGGCAGCTAGTTGGTCAAGGGAAGGTCAGTTAGACTTACCACCCAGGCTGGAGCATGCAGTCAAGGAGCACAAACAAAAATTCTGGCTGGTAGGCAAGGGTGCTTCCCACTTATAGATAGAAGAGGAGAGATGGGACTGCAATGCTGAAGGGCTGCTATTTGGAAAAACAAATAAAGAGGGAAAGAGGCAAAGAGGGTGGGCTGTGCGTTGTGCATTGGCAGCAGCTGTTAACACCATTCCCTGCTCACTAGGAAAATTTGATCTCATTCATCACTGGAGCAGCAAGTGCGGCAACTGAGGTATGACCAGAAGCTCTTTACTCAGAACTTTCTTGCAATAGGTGAAGGAGAAAAGGGGAAACAACTGTCTCTTAAAAAATAAAACAACAACAACAAGAAAAAATACTCTTTTAATTCAAAGCAGTTTTATGACCTTTGAAAACCGAACTCAAATTAACATAGTGTTGCTAAGTAGAGAGAATTTCCTGCTGGGTCTTCTATAATGAATAAACACCATTCATTTGTAATTAGCAGCACCCAGCTGCATAAAGGCAATTAATATGCTAACATGAATTAAAACAGTAGGTCTCCTTAAGAAGGCAAAACATCAAGGCTTTCTTGGTTTACTTCTGTTATATGATGCTGAAATAGCAGGAGCTTTTTCCTCAGCTTTCCTGTGATATTACTGCACCCGTGTGTGGAATATCAAGGTTTCCATAATGCAAGGGCATTGCCAGGGAATGCACTGCCCCGGCCACGGCCATCTTCCCTTCTGCACCCTTGGGTTTTTATTCTCTATCCAGAGACGCTATTGGCTCATGTAATTGGAAAGAAGTCCAGGAGATTTATCTCACTGCACATTTTACTTTGGTTTCATTAACAATTGTGATTTGTTCTTGCCTCTTTGAAGAAAGCGTTCTAAGTAATCTGTTATGTGGGAAAGCTCAGATTCCCAAAAGTCTTTGATAGCCCTATCTGGGAGAAGCTGACCTCAGGCTGGGAGTTAGCTTTGCCATCCTTCCAAGGGCACCCAGGGATTTGGGGTTGGCAGTGTCTTTTATCTGTAGGATGGATGCAACTAGCCTCACCAGCTTCTGATGTTAGTATTTTATAGGTCATTAATCATCTACTGAAACTGGGACCCCAAAGTCCTTTCCCAATTGTTCTGGAGGACTGTTTCTTTAAAAAGATGCAATTTTCAGATGTATAGGCTTTTGTAAGAATACATGCCTTGCATATGCCAACAAGAGCCTATAATCTTATTTTCATCCTTCATTTGCTGAACCAATCCTTTTTTATCACATGCAGGGAAACTTCAATTTTGGTCAAAGTATTAAGAATTCTGAATTACAGTAAAAACATCCAAATCAATGACCCGCCAAGGCACAGCCACCAGGGAGGAGGCTGTGATAATTTCATCATTGCAGGAGGCCTGTGGCGTCTGCAGCTTGATGTCACTGGGACAGGACAAACACTGGGGAGACTGCAGATCCGAGTTCCAGTCCTGCCTCGACCACTTAGGAGCTGCACATTTAGCTCCTCAAGCCTCAGTTTCCTGAGGATGACATGCCCTTCAGAAGGGATGCTATGACAGTTGTACTTTCCCCAGGACATAAAATAAAGTTCAACAAATAACTTTAATTATTACAAGAGGAAGTGAGGCACAGTGAAGTGAGCATTTGAAGTCAAACTGACCTGGATTTAAAGACCAATTGCTCTTATTACCACCATGACCTTCAGTGCTTGATTTAACCTCTCTGAGAGTCAATTTCTTCATGTGCTAGTTGAGGATGATGTATCAGACTTTAGAGGACTGTTTGGAGATAATTGAAACTGTATATTCATAAGCATCAAGCTTGGTTCCTGAAACATTAATAGGTGTTTAATAAACCTTGGAAAGAAAGTTATGACCAACTTAGATAGCATATAAAAAAGCAGAGATATTACTTTGCCAACAAAGGTCCATCCAGTCAAGGCTATGGTTTTTCCAGTGGTCATGTATGGATCTGAGAGTTGGACTGTGAAGAAAGCTGAGCGCCAAAGAATTGATGCTTTTGATCTGTGGTGTTGGAGAAGACTCTTGAGAGTCCCTTGGGCTTCAAGGAGATACAACCAGTCCATCCTAAAGGAGATCAGCCCTGGGTGTTCTTTGGAAGGACTGATGCTAAAGCTGAAACTCCAGTGCTTTGGCCACCTCATGCAAACAGTTGACTCATTGGAAAAGACTCTGATGCTGGGAGGGATTGAGGGCAGGAGGAGAAGGGGACGGCAGAGGATGAGATGGCTGGATGGCATCACCGACTCGATGGACATGAGTCTGAGTGAACTCCGGGAGTTGGTGATGGACAGGAGAGGCCTGGCGTGCTGTGATTCATGGAGTCGCAAAGAGTCAGACATGACTGAGCGACTGAACTGAACTGAACTGAATAAACGTTGGTTTTCTTTGATTACTAGTTTTGGAGAAGCAAAGTAGTAGAGTAGGGCAGAAAGATAAGGCTTGGATCTTGGCCATACCCCTGAAGGGCTGTTTAATCCATGGCCAGTTATACACCCACGATTAACCCTAGTTCCCTTCTCTGTAAGCAGGAGAATATAATATTATTTATGACAGGATTAAATGAGAAAGTATGGTTAGTATGTGGCACAAAGCAAGAACCACTCATACTCACTGAATGCTTACTTTGTACCAGAGTCTATTCTAAGTACTTTACATATATTAATCTATTGGCTCCTTGCCTCTGAGCCACACAACATGCAACCCAGTGGCTGCTCAAATATGTGTGTGCACAGTTGTGTCTGACTCTTTGCAACACCATGGACTGACTGTAGACCACCAGGCTCCTCTGTCCATGGAATTTTCCAGGCAAGAATACTGGAGCTGGTTGCCATTTCCTACTCCAGGGGATCTTCCCCTCCCACCCTCACCTCTTGCATCTCCTGCATTGGCAAGTGACTTGTTTACCAGTAGTAGTAACTTGGAAGCCCATGAATTCATTAAATCTGCATAAAAATCTTGGTGTTGTTATTAGGCCCATTGTACAAATAAGGAAATTAGAGCTCTGAGAGTTATGTGCAAGGTCATTTGCTAGTGAGTACTGGGGACTGAATTTAAAGGCAATCTGGCTCCAGATTCCAAATTCTTAACTATTGGGTTATATACGAGTTTGTTCTCATCTTGGAACTTTTAAAGATTTGTAAGTGGGTTTGGAAGACAGCTGACAAAAAGAGCTCTTTGGCCATGTTGAATCACTGTGTCATGGACTGAATGTAGGCATGGCCTCCATCCTTCAAGCCTCTTTTCCCCCAGCCACTCAGAGTCCATTCTCCAACACTGACCCTTAAAAGATGCCCTGATCACACCAGGAAGGCCATGCCTACATCCAGTCCATGACACAGTGATTCAACATGGCCAGAGAGCTCTTTTTGTTAGCTCCCTTTCAAATCCATTTACAAATCTTTAAAAGTTACACGATGAGAACAAACTCATATACAACCCAATAGTTAAGAATTTGGGATCTGGAGCCAGATTGCCTATCTAAGGTCATGCAGGGTGCAGAATCTCTAGGTTTGGCAGACAAGTAAATGGCAGGAAGGCCAGGTTTAGGGAGTAAGTCCCAGAGATCAGAATAGGATCAAAGTTGAAATGGTGGGGATGAGAATTCAGAGTCATGTTGCCCAGACTTTCAAAGAACAGAACCCAGGTTCCACCAGAAGTTCCAGGAAGCAGGAACTGCTGGGCAGTCTCTTTAGGGAAACTTGGCTGGATGAATTAGAATCAAGGCTTTTCTATTTCTCTCTATCCGGAGAGAGTCCCATTGGTTTGAATCAAATGGGAGCAGCAGTCTGCTTTGGTTGACACTTGCACTGTAATAATCAAGAAAGGCTAGCTGTGCTATAGTAACAACCCCTTAACACCACACCCACCCCCAAATCTCAGTTTCTTAAACGATAAAGGCTTATTTCTTACTCATATCATGGTCTGGGTAAAAACTGGGTAGCTCTCCTGGTGGTTCTCTTCTAAGAAGCAATTCAGGGATCCTGCCCACCTCTGTCATGTGACCCTGCCACCTTCCACATGGCACCTTAATGGTTGCTATAAAAGGGGGAAAGAGAATGTGGGTGCAACTTGGTTTTTTTTGTAGGCGCTATACTTGAAGGTTGCATTTATCAATGCCCTATACCTTCCACTGACAGAACATAGTAATATGGGTTCAACTTCATAGCAAAGGAGGCTAGAAAATGTAGTCTCCCCTTATATCAAGGAAGAGGAAATATATAGGGGAAACATCTAGCTATTTTCTGCCACATTCAACAAAGTGCATGCAGTGGGGTAGAGTACTTCCCAAAGAAAAATCATGGCTGTGCATAACCAAAGCATAGGAATGCTGTAGGCAGAAACAAGGAGATCTAAGAGGGCTTCCTGGTGGAGATGGTGCTTAAGCTGCAACAATAGGAAGTAGCTCGGTGAAGAGGGAGGGGCAGAGGAAGTAATCTCAGATGGTGTGAAGAGCATGCAGGAAGGCCTGAACAAGGGAGAAAACATTTTCCTTCCCTTTGGGGCGCATGTTTGGTTCATTGTGGCTGGTACACAGAGTGGGGAAGGGTTGGGAAGAGATGAGCCGAGGGCAAATTATGAGGGGCTGACTACGTTCCTCCAAGGAGATAGGGCATTGCTGCATGAGAAATAGGGGGCTATAGGAGAATTCAGGAATGGGGGAGCATGATCAGATTATCAGTTCGGAGCTCTTTGGCTCTGGTGAATTGCACAGGGGCAGGGTGAGAGGAAGCTGACAAAGCCCTCACCTTTCCTTGTCCTAGCTGAGTGATGCTGAATGAACACAGGTGACCTAAGGTAGGATATGAATCCTCCTTTGAACACATGACTTCTAGCGAGCCTGACGCCACAACCTAGAGGCACATGTCCAGTCTCTGGCTTATAGATATGCCCTACAGAAAGATCTTTTAAATTTATTTAAAAAATCTGAACCAGTGGACAGCCTTTATGAATTAGGAGGTTTCATATAAAAATCCAGGTGTCCAGATGTATTAGTTTGCTTGGGTTGGCATAACAAAATACCATACACTGGGTGATTTAAACAAGAGCAATTTATTATCTGGCAGTTCTAGAGGCTGCGAGTCCAAGATCAGGGTGTCAGCAGGGCTGGTGTCTGAGGCAGCCGCTCTCCTTTGCCGGCAGAAGTCTGCCTTCGTGCTGTGTCCTCACGTGACCTTTTCTCTGCACATGGTATCTGTTCCTCTTCTTATAGGGACATCCGTCTGATTGGATTAGGGTCACCCTTATGACCTCATTAAACCTTGGTTGCTGCCTTAAATAGCCCGTCTCCAAATATGGTCACATTAGGGGTAGGGCTTCAATGTATGGGTTTCACCATAATTTTAGTTCATAACAGCAGATTTCAGTTATCCATTGAACAAATGTTTATTGAGCACTCATTACATGCCAGGCATGGCTCCAGGTAATTAGGATATAGCAGTAAATAAAATAAAATCTGCCTTTGTGGGCAATATAAGTGAGAGGTGATAGATGCTATAAGAAAGACTATGAAGCCGAGTAAAGAAGAAGGTCCTGGAAGGCTAGGGTATGAGGAGGGCAGATGGGAAGAGGGTAGTTAGTTGGAGTGAACCTCATTAAGAGAGTGTAGATTAGAGCAAACAACACCTGAAGGTAGTGAGGGAGTGAGCCTGGGGGATGTCTGGGGCAAGAGCGAGTCAGGGAGCATGTGCAAAGGCACAGAAATGAGAGTGTGGCTGGTGTGTTTCAGAATCAGCTGAATGACAGCATGCATGGAACAAAGCAAGTGGGGTGGGAGTGATAGGAAATGAGGACACAGAAATGGTGGCAACAGGGGAAGAGGAGCAGATCATGAGAGTCTTTAAAGCTTTTGCCGGGACTTCAGCTTTTACTCTGCGTGAAATGGGCTCGTAAAAAAATCAGAAGACTAGGCTACACTGGGCCCAGTTCCTCCAGGGCAGCAGGTGACTGGAGCTCAGTATCAGCTTTCTCCTTCGCATTTCCCTTCTTATTTGCCACAATCTCTGCTTCTCCCTGCCGCACCCACCCTGGCAAGCTTCATTCATGGATGATTCTCATATGGCCCCTCAAGGCATTAAAGGATGTAGTTCCTGTTTTGCAGATTAATGTGTCCCAGGCAATGGCATTCTTAGGAATTCCTTTGAGTGAAACCTTAGCTCTGTTTGCAGAGAAAACACATACATCACGGGGCCCCTTCTAGTCTGGATTGATGCTGGCTGGATCGCAAGTCGTTAGAGGCAAATTGAATCTGGTGTGGAAAGATCCATCATGACCCCCACCTTGTCAACTTGTCTCACACTTCAGAGACTCCTCCCACACAATGTTTTGGAAGCACTTGGTACCAATGTGGGGCTTAATTAAAAGACTCTGCTTCCCTCCCCTGAGGATGGATGGGCTGGGCTAGGCTGGGCTGGGCTGGGAAGATGACACAGGATTCCCCTGTCTCCTCAGCAAGGCTGGTTGAATTGGAATGTTACCAGGGCTAGGGCTGCATTGATTACTTGGAAAACTGCATGTCAGGAGGAAAAGCTTAAAAGTGAATGTGTCTTCATGTGGGGACGCTTTGACACGATCTTGGTGGAGGCAGATCTTGCAGGAGTTTTCAGAGCTATGATTCTGGGCCTGAGTCCAGCCCTGGCTTTGGAATGAAGGTTGTGGATGGGGCAGGATCATAGAGGAGCTGAACCTGAACTACAAATATTGGTCAGATTCCTGGTCCTCAGCAATGGTGTGAGGTAGGGACTTTTGTCTCCATCTTCAGAGTAATGACACACAGGTGATGATTTAAATAAGATAATGGAATGTTTTCAGGACTTTGGCCAGTGGTTCTCAGCTGTGGCTTCTTTTTAGAATCACTTCAAGAGTTTTAAAAAATCTGATGCTTTGGCCCCATCAAACCAAAGTCTATGGTGGAGCAGTCTGGACATTAGGATTTTTAAACTCCCAGATGATTCTAAAATGCAGCCAGGATGGAAAACCAGTGCTTTGGTTAATTGGGCACCAGTTTTGTGGGGTTTTTCATATCTGATTCCAAAACAAAAACAAAAGCAAGGTAATGTTCTCAATGTAGCTTTTTACCATTGCCCACCAAAGGTTATGGGCCCAAGGACACTCTGTTAGACAGAATGGTTAGCAAGCATCAGAGGGCACCAAACTGATGCTTTCTTTTAATGTAATCATATATGAACACATTTAAAGGGCGAATCCTTCTTACCAGCAGCTCCGATGTTACATAATCTCATGGCCAGGAGCCCCTCTTGTCATCTCTGTGTTGTCTCTCACCAGATGCGTGAGCCTCACACTCAGGGGAAGGGCTGAGAGAAGGATGTGTCTTGGGTCCTGGCCAGAGTTATATCTTTCCTTTCCTCCCTTCTTTCTCCTTCTCTTTGCTTTTCTCTTTTTCTCTACCTCACTCTACTTTTCCTTGGGTTTCATCTTTCTCCTCCCTTTTCCCTTTTCTTCTTCAAATTCTACAGACTCATCTTTAAGTGCCTGCACCCTCCTCTCCAGCCCTCTTCCTGGAGCTCAGCCCCTGCCTTGCTTCTCTGCACACATTACCACCTGAGCCCCCAAAACACAGATCTGAGCAGGTCTCTCTCCTGCTCTGAAACCGCAGTGGCCTCAAAACTGCTCTTGTACTCATGCTTGTGCCCAGTCGCTCAGTCATATCTAACTCTTTGTAACCCCAAGGATGGTAGTCCTCCAGGCTCCTCTGACCATGGAATTTTCCAGGCAAGAATAGTGGAGTGGTTTGCAATTTCCTTCTCCACTGGTACTTGAGCCCCTTCCTACCAACCTTCTCCTCCAGGACGTTCCCACTGGTACATGAGGTGGGGTGTAGCCTGTCCACTTTCCGAGCCCATGGTGTATCCCCTGTGTGTTTACTCATGTTGTTTCTTCTGCCCGAATGCCCACCCTCCTGCATCCCTATCAGTCCAAACAATATGGGATCTGGGAAGTCTGCCCAGGCTTTCTTTGTGCACTGCCTTGAGCACTTTACCCAAAGGCTGCATTCAGTTCAGTTCAGTCGCTCTGTGATGTCTGACTTTTTGCGACCCCAACGGACTGCAGCACACCAGGCCTCCCAGTCCATCACCAACTCCTGGAGCTTGCTCAAACTCCTGTCTGTTGAGTCAGTGATGTCATCCAACCGTCTCATCCTCTGTTGCCCCTTTCTCCTCCTGCCTTCAATCTTTCCCAGCATCAGAGTCTTTTCCAGTGAGTCCATTCTTTGCATCAGGTGGCCAAAGTCTTGAAGCATCAGCTTCAGCATCAGTCCTTCCAATAAATAATTAAGGTTAATTTCCTTTAGCATTGACTGGCTTGATCTCCTTGCTGTCCAAGGGACTCTCAAGAGTCTTCTCTAGCACCACAGTTCAAAAGCATCAATTCTTTGGCTCTCAGCTATCTTTATTGTCCAACTCTCACATCCATACATAATGACTGGAAAAACCATAGCTCTGACTATATGCGCCTTTGTCAGCAAAGTGATGTCTCTGCTTTTTAATATGCTGTGGAGGTTGGTCATAGCTTTTCTTCCAAGGAGCAAGTGTCTTTTAATTCATGGCTGCAGTCACCATCTGCAGTGATTTAGGAGCCTAAGAAAATAAAGTCTAACACTGTTTCCATTGTTTCCCCATATATTTCCCTTGAAGTGATGGGACTGGATGCCATGATCTCAGTTTCTTTGAATATTGAGTTTTAAGCCAGTTTTTTTTCACACTCCTCTTTCATCTCCATCAAGAAGCTCTTTAGTTCCTTTTGCTCTCTGCCATAAGGGTGGTGTCACCTGCATATCTGAGGCTATGAATATTTCTCCCAGCAATCTTGATTACAGCTTGTGCTTTATCCAGCCTGACATTTCACATGATGTACTCTGCATATAAGTTAAATAAGCAGGGTAACAATACACAGCCTTGACGTATTCTTTTCCCAAGTTGGAACCAGTCCATTGCTCCATGTCTGGTTCTACCTGTTGCTTCTTGACTTGCATATGGATTTCTCAGGAGGTATGTAAGATGGTCTGGTATTCCCATCTCTTAAAGAATTTTCCACTGTTCTTTGCATGAAATGTTCCCTTGGTATTCTTTATTTTTCTTGAGGGGATCTCTCATCTTTCCCATTCTATTGTTTTCTCAGAGGAAAACAATGGAATATAAAGCCTGTGTGGCCCTATTAGTTTTTTGATGGGGAGTCTCAGAGCTATACTGTCTGGTTTCCGATTTTGCCTCCCTTATGTGCTGATGTTTATCTTGGGCAAGTCACTAAACCTTTGTATCTCACTTTCCATGTTAGTGAAATGAGGATCGTAATTGCACTGACTGTAGTGCAGTGGTCTAGGTGAAGTGAACTAACACTCAGCACTCAGCACAGTGATTATTATGTGTGACAGTTTGCGCACATGTCCACCACCTCTGAGCACTCTTCCTAGGCAGGATCCTGATCGATTCAGCTCCATGCCACCCATGCTTGGTGCCAGGCCCAGCACAGACATACACTCTGGAGTAAAGAACCCAAGGAGGAGAAGAGACTCAAACCCTGTGGTGTGGCAAAGGCTGATGTGACAGGTAACTCCACTCGCCCTTGTGGATCTGCCTGGCTGCCCCTCTGGGAGCCTGACATTTGGGCATCATTTAGATGGCATGGCCGACTAGTAAATTGTCTCACTGGCCGCCCAAAGCCTCCTCTCATGTGTCATTTTTTCAGGAATCCCAGTGATGCCAACTGATGATTGAGTGTGGTGCTCCCCATTTCTCTGGAGCCCAGATTATTCATGTAGGGCCCCAAATCTTTCTTCATCTGTGCTGCCTAGAGGAGCGATTTCTCTATCTGAGGATAGTCTGCTTATGGCAGGAGGTGGCCTGCTCTTTCCCCCTTGCTGTTTGGAGATAAATAACCAAGAGGAGCTTATCCCAGAGCAGAGGAGCTTATCCCAGAGCAGAGGAGCTGAAGCTAGCAGGTCTTAGAGCCTGTTGGAAAGGAGAGAACTGTAAGCCCTTGGGGGAAGAATGGCTGGGGAAACTTTGTCCTAAGGAAGCATCTGTGGATTTCATGAGGGTTGGGGGCTGTCATCTCTTATTGCAAAACCCTAAGGCCCCTGGAAATAGGAAAGGAAGAAACATGTTTATGTACTCTTCATTTACTTTGACTTTTACAACATAAGTTAAGAAATATTCTCCACATTTAGGTAAGTAGTAATGGAAGCTCAGAGAGGTTAAATGACTTGCCCAACATCACTCAGTTATTATAGTTAATAGCATAGTTGACATTCTAACTCAAATCTATCTAATTCCTTTTCTTATCATTTTACTCTGCCAGAAGAGACAGAGAAAAGGAGTTGCCATCCAATGGAGCTAGAAAGTTAGGATCTTCTGAGGCTTCTTCCTTCTTCTGGGGGCTTTCCAGGTGTCTCAGCGGTAAAGAATCTGCCTTCCAATGCAGGAGCCATGGGAGACCTGTGTCAGGAAGATCCCCTGGAGGAAGAAATGGCAACCCACTCCAGTACTCTTGCATGGAAAGTCTCATGGAAAGAGGAGCCTGGTGGGCTACAGTCTATGCGGTTGCAAAGAGCTGAATATGTTTGAGTGACTGAGCATGCACTCCAAGTCTTCCTCCACTGTTACACCACCATCTGACATTTATTATGTGCTCTACCGGCACTTGGAGTTTCCTTGATAGCTCAGTTGGTAAAAAATCTGCCTGCAATGCAGGACACCCTGGTTTGACTCCTGAGCTGGAAAGATCCACTGGAGAAGGGATAGGTTACCCACACAAGTATTCTTGGGCTTCCCTTGTGGCTCAGCTGGTAAAGAATCTGCCTGCAATGTGGGAGATCTGGGTTCAATCCCTGGTTGGGAAGATCCCCTGGAGAAGGGAAAAGCTACCCACTCCAGTAATCTGGCCTGGAGAGCTCCATGGGCTGTATAGTCCATGGGGTCACAAAGAGTCGGACATGACTGAGCAGCTTGCACTGTGGGCACATATTAACGCACTCTGTGCAGAGCATGCATCATTTTGTTTCATCCACATGCCACCCTGGGAAGGTGGCAGCATTATGCCCACCTCACATCCGAGGGAATGAAGCTCACAACGGGTGAGGCAGCAAAGCTCAAGGTCATCAGGATTTTTTCCTATTATGTCACACCCTTTACTGCTTTTCTCCCTATTGGTTGGAAGTTTTGTGAGATGTAATTTTATCTCTACTTGTGGTAGCCTGGGAGGCCTCTTAGCACAGGACCAGGAAGAGCACTGGAATGTCCCACAGAATAGCAGTTTCACACCACACCTTATGGGGCTTCAGTGGCCCATACAGATGTCCTAGGCAGCAAGGAGAGTTCTGGGATCCTGAGTCAAAACAGCCAGAGGTGCCTCTCCCTTTTCTGTTATGTAAACTAGGCTCCCACACCCCAGTACAGCTGGTGAAATCTTCCTACACTATAGCATGGTTGCATGGTTGCAAGCAAGAGTCAGATAGCCCAGGTTCAAATGCTTGCTTTCCATTCACTAACTTGAGCAAGTGACCTTGGGCAAAGTACTTAATCTCTCTATGTCTCAGGTTTATTAGCTGTAAAGTGGAAAAGATAATAATAGAACCTGCCTTACAGGCTTCTTTTGAGAATTAAATGGGATGACATATGCAACTGTTCTGTCTGGAACATAGTACTGCATTGGGCTTGGTTGCTCAGTCATGTCCGACTATCTCCTCCATGGGGATCTTCCCAACCCAGGGATCGAACCCAGGCCTCCCACACTGCAGGTAGATTCTGAGCCACCAAGGAAGCCCCTGGAACATAGTAAGTACCTGTAAATTCTAGTTCTTCTCCTTCTCATGTCTCACTTTCCTCAATCCCAAATGCCAGTTTGGGCAAACATTCATTTTCCCAAAAGGATGGAAAAGATTCTGAATCATTTATTCCTCCATCCAATCAGCCATCCAACTGACTTAACTGTTGTTTGAACACCTACTATGTGCCTACTACTGTGTCAGGGAATTGAGTTATAAGACTGAAATGGGGGCAGGGTGCAGAATGTTCTAGGCTATCTGCCCAGGCATCTGCTCACCCACTTATCCATCTGTCCATTGTTTGTCCATCCATCCACCCAACTAGTCACTAAGTACTTACTATGTGTCAGGTAATGTGTGGTGACATGCTTAGGTATTTCACCATATCTCCAACTTGCTTCTATGTCTGCATCTTTTTCCATACCTCTTGGTTTTAGAGAGATTCTTAATCTTGGCTCTAGCACCTTATCTGTCCTCCTAGTCAGGTGGGTAGCCCCAAACATGTGGTAGGGAGACTGTCAAAAGAGAGGGTGATATGTCAGTTACCCTAGTGGTTATGGGTATGGAGTATGTGGTAGACCTCTTTACAGACATTTTCATTATATATTTAGTTTGTTTTTCATTGTGCTGTATTGCACAACCCCAGATCTTGTTATAAATGTCGTTCTGAATATAGCAAAAAAGAATGTGTTCCAAACATAGAACAAGGGGCATCTTCAATGAGAAGGGACACATGAGGATTGGGATGTGATTCCCACTACATTGAACAACAGGATGATGGAGTGACAGATTTTGCAGTCTCTCCTCTCCCTATGTTTCTGTCTCTCTCTCTCTCTCTCCATGGGTACATGCATGTTCATATATACTTTAGTGACATAGCCACATTGATATGCATACTTTGTATGGAGTCTTATGAACTAATGTTAATGGAGTTGCAAGGGTGCATAAGGTTGGAGCAAATGCATATCTGAGTGTGTGTGAATGTCTAGTATGGGTATCACATGCATTCATTAACAACTAAGTATATGTTTATATTTGAGCTAGCATGTCATTGTGTAAGTATGGGTACATGGGCAGCTATGGAAAGTAAAGGGATGCCTCTAGTTAGAGATCTGATCACTGTTTCTATGACCTCAAGCAAATCCTCCCTTCCTCCCATCCTGGTTATAGCTTCTTTCCATTTGAAAGGAGTTGGACTATGTCATCTTTATGAATTCTTTCCAACTCAGAGGTTTCATGATGGCACCTTTGATATTATTAGGAATTCTCTTGGCTTCTGGTTCCCAGTTCAATTGATGTTCAGCTGCTAAGTGGCGTCTGACTCTTTGTGACCCCATGGACCACAGCATACCAGGCTTCGCTGTCCTTCACTATCTCCTAGAGTTTACTCAAACTCATGGCCATTGAACTGGTGATACTGTTCAACTAACAAGCTCTGGTGCCCTCTTCTCCTGATGCCTTGACTCTTTCCCAGCATCAAGGTCTTTTCCAAAGAGTTGGCTCTTCACATCAGGTGGCCAAAGTATTGGAACTTCAGCTTCAGCATCAGCCCTTCTGATGAATATTCAGGGTTGATTTCCTTTAGGATTTACTGATTTGATCTTGCTGTCCAAGGGGCTCTCAACAATCTTCTCCAGCACCACAGTTTGAAAGCATCAATTCTTCAGTATTCAGCCTTCTTTATGGTCTAACTTTCACATCTGTGCATGACTACAGGAATCAAGATTGCTAAGAGAAGTATTCAGTTCAGTACAGTCACTCAGTCATGTCAGACTCTTTGCAACCCCATGAACCACAGCACACCAGGCCTTCCTGTCCATCACCAACTCCCAGAGCCTACTCAAACTCATGTCCATTAGTCGGTGATGCCATCCAACCACCTCATCCTCTGTCATCCTCTTCTCCTCCTGCCCTCAATCTTTCCCAGCATTAGGATCTTTTCCAGTGACTCAACTCTTCGCATCAGGTGGCCAAAGTATTGGAGTTTCAGCTTCAACATCAGCCCTTGCAATAAACACCCAGGACTGATCTCCTTTCGGATGGACCAGTTGGAACTCCTTGCAGTCCAAGGGACTCTCAAGAGTCTTCTCCAACATCACAGTTCAAAAGCATCAATTCTTTGGTGCTCAGCTTTGTTTATAGTCCAACTCTTGCATCCATACATGACGATTGGAAAAACCATAGCCTTGACTAGATGGGCCTTTGTTGGCAAAGTAATGTTTCTGCTTTTTCATATGCTATCGAGGTTGGTCATGACTTTCCTTCCAAGGAGTAAGCATCTTTGAATTTCATAGCTGTGGTCACCATTTGCAGTGATTTTGGAGCCCCCCAAAATAAAGTCAGCCACTGTTTCCATTGCTTTCTCATCTATTTGCTATGAAGTGATGGGACCAGATGGAGAAGTATTAACAACCTCAGATATGCAGATGATACCATTTTAATAGTCATATGCTATCGAGGTTGGTCATGACTTTCCTTCCAAGGAGTAAGCATCTTTGAATTTCATAGCTGTGGTCACCATTTGCAGTGATTTTGGAGCCCCCCAAAATAAAGTCAGCCACTGTTTCCATTGCTTTCTCATCTATTTGCTATGAAGTGATGGGACCAGATGGAGAAGTATTAACAACCTCAGATATGCAGATGATACCATTTTAATAGCAGAAATCTAAGGATCATGGAAAAAACAAGAGAGTTCTAGAAAAACATCTATTTCTGCTTTACTGACTATGTCAAAGCCTTTGACTGTGTGGATCACAATCAACTGTGGAAAATTCTGAAAGAGAATACAGAGGAGAATACCAGACCACCTAACCTGCCTCTTGAGAAATCTCTATGCAGGTCAGGAAGCAACAGTTAGAACTGGACATGGAACAACAGACTGGTTCCAAATAGGAAAAGGAGTATGTCAAGGCTGTATATTGTCACCCTGCTTATTTAACTTCTATGCAGAGTACGCCATGAGAAATGCTGGACTGGAAGAAACACAAGCTGAAATTAAGATTGCTGGGAGAAATATCAATAACCTCAGCTATGCAGATGACACCACCCTTATGGCAGAAAGTGAAGAGGAGCTAAAAAGCCTCTTGATGAAAGTGAAAGAGGAAAGTGAAAAAGTTGGCTTAAAGCTCAACATTCAGAAAACGAAGATCATGGCATCGGTCCCATCATTTCATGGGAAATAGATGGGAAAACAGTGGAAACAGTGCCAGACTTTTTTGGGGGCTCCAAAATCAATGCAGATGGTGACTGCAGCCATGAAATTAGAAGGCGCTTACTCCTTGGAAGAAAAGTTTTGACCAACCTAGATAGTATACTCAAAAGCAGAGACATTACTTTGCTGACTAAGGTCCGTCTAGTCAGGGCTATAGTTTTTCCTGTGGTCATGTATGGATGTGAGAGTTGGACTGTGAAGAAAGCTGAGTGCAGAAGAATTGATGCTTTTGAACTGTGATGTTGGAGAAGACTCTTGAGAGTCCCTTGGACTGCAAGGAGATCCAACTAGTCCATTCTGAAGTTCAAACCTGGGATTTCTTTGGAAGGACTGATGCTAAAGCTGAAACTCCAGTACTTTGGCCACCTCATGCGAAAAGTTGACTCATTGGAAAAGACTCTGATGCTGGGAGGGATTGGGGGCAGGAGGAGAAGGGGACGACAGAGGATGAGATGGCTGGATGGCATCACGGACTCGATGAACGTGAGTCTGAGTGAACTCTGGGAGA
>SJYC01014127.1:0-15985 GCA_006408675.1 Madoqua kirkii
CTGGGAGGGATTGGGGGCAGGAGGAGAAGGGGACGACAGAGGATGAGATGGCTGGATGGCATCACGGACTCGATGAACGTGAGTCTGAGTGAACTCTGGGAGATGGTGATGAACAGGGAGGCCTGGCGTGCTGGGATTCATGGGGTCACAAAGAGTTGGACACGACTGAGTGACTGAACTGAAGAGGAACTAAAGAACATCTTGATGAAGGTGAACAAGGAAAGTGAAAAAGCTGGATTAAAGCTCAAAATTCAAGAAACAAAGATTATGGCATCCAGTCCCATCACTTCATGGCAAATAGGTGGGGAAAAAGTAGAAACAGCAACAGATATTTTCTTGGGCTCCAAAATCACTGGAAATAATGACTGCAGCCATGAAATTAAAAGATGCTTACACCTTAAAAGAAAGCCTAGGACAAACCTAGACATCATAATGTAAAGCAGAGTCATCACTTTGCTGACAATGGTTGCATTTTAAAAGCGATGGTTTTTCCAGTAGTCATGTACGGATGTGAGAGTCTGTATTAAGACTTTAGTCTTTTCTCTTAGGGATTAGCTTTCTCCATTTTCCACCTTAGAGAGCAGCTGACTGGCCCCATGGCCCTGAATTTACATAATTCACAAGTCCAATTCACAGTCCTACTGACCCTCTCTCTTCATAAGCGCAAGTTCCAAATTTGTGAGAGAAATATGATTGGCTCATTTCGCCAGTGACTTGGCTTCTCCTGGTCAGAGTTTTCCCTTATCCAATTGGCTGTGTCCAGGGAGGGGTTCAGGTTAGTTTAGTTCAGTTGCTCAATCCTGTCTGACTCTTTGCGAACCCATGAATCGCAGCATGCCAGGCCTCCCTGTCCATCACCAACTCCCAGAGTTCACTCAGACTCATGTTCATCGAGTCCATGATGCCATCCATCCATCTTATCCTCTGTTGTCCCCTTCTCCTCCTGCCCCCAATCCCTCCCAGCATCAGAGTCTTTTCCAATGAGTCAGCTCTTCACATGAGGTGGCCAAAGTACTGACGTTTCAGCTTCAGCATCATTCCTTCCAAAGATATCCCAGGGCTGATCTTCAGAATGGACTGATTGGATCTCCTTCCAGTCCAAGAGACTCTCAAGAGTCTCCCCCAACACCGCAGTTCAAAATCATCAATTTTTTCGGAGCTCAGCTTTCACCAGGGAGGGGTGAAGTCAGTCAAAAGAGAGTTGTAGCATCCCAATCAATGGATGAGGAGGCAATTGTTAGAGAACAGGGATATGGGTTGACAAATGTCCACAAAGCATCTACTCCAATGATGAGTAAAGAGTTGAAGCACTAGATGTTCAAGGCTACTAATTTTCTACCCAGTAAAAATCCAGCAGACACAAAACAGCCTCCAGACTTCTGTAATGGATAAAAATGACAGCTAGAATGCATTCCTATTCATAGCAGCATTATTCTCAATAGCCAAAAGTTGGAAGCAACCAAAATGTCTACCAATGGGTGAAAGGATAAACAAGTCTGGTAAATATATATACCAGTGGAATATTTGATGACATTATGCTATGTGAGCAAAGCCAATGAAAAAAGACAAAAATCATATGATTTGACTTATGAGTTAGCTAGAGTAGTCAATCACAGAGGGAGAAAGTAGAATGCTGATTGCCAGGGCCTGAGTGCCAGGGGAGGGGAAAATGGGGAGTTGCCTAATGTCTATAGCTTAAGTTTAAGAAGATGAAAAATTTCTGGAGATGGATAGTGATGATGGTCATACAACAATATCAATGTACATAATGCCATTTAACTGTACACTTAAAAATGGTAAATTTTATGTTATGTTTATTTTACCACAATTTAAAAAGCTATTATCTTGACTGCTAGACAAGTGGTCACTAAGGAATTAGGGAAAAAGTAGGTCCATTTTCCCTGGGATTTTCTCCACTCTTAGAAAGAAGTAGTTGTTCTTGGATCATATCTGAGGTAATTAAATCTTTGGTCACATTAAATTATATACAGTCCTTTTCTTCTCTGGCCATTTCTAAGGATTATTTTTTTCTGTAAACAAACAGGAAGTCGAGGTGATAACATGTTTTATACTCTAGGTTTAGCTAAAACACAACTGTGCTCAGAGTGAGCCCTCCTTGAAGGGAGAATCTAAGACAGGTTATAAAATAAAATATATTAAGCTATAAACCTTTGTAATCTTTCTGCCTTGGGCCCACCTTACTTGCTTTCTTTTCTTGTATAGTACCTAGGTGAGGGTAAAAGAGAAACTGGAGACAGAAACTGGAAAGTTGAGCTTAAAGAGGGGAAGGAGGTAAAGTGGAAAGGCTGTCAGGGATTGATTTATGAGGGCATTTTAGGAAGGTGGAAAGAGAGAAGAGAGACAGGCTGGAGAAGGATTTTTGAGTTTTGCTGTGTGCTATGAAGGCTTTTTCCTTTGGTGTTTATAGCAAAAACTGCACCAAATATGTAAATTGCCCTTCAATTACTATCTATATGACTGTCTTAAGGAGATGAGGTAAGGTGAAAGGTGACAAGTCTGCATCTGGGTCATGTTTATATTCTCAGGACCTAGGAAACTGTCTACAGTCATGCCTGGGTCATTGGATATGAAAGAGCAGTGAGTCCTGTGCCCTGTCGTTAGGATAAAGTCCTTATCAGCTCCCTTCATCCCCTTACCCAGCATTTTGTGGAAGCCCTTTCTGAAGTGATTGACGAAAAGAAGCAGAATCAGTCCCCTCTGTGAGGGAAATACTGCAGCAATTATCACTTGGTGTCATCCTGAAGCTCTGTGAAAGAGCTGAAGCGAGGAAAGATAATGGTGGTGACAGAAATTATGTCAAGAATAGCTGTATATCACTTCATTTAGTACAGGGGGAAGTCAAAATGTTCAT
Organism: Madoqua kirkii; assembly: GCA_006408675.1. Classification (NCBI taxonomy): domain Eukaryota; kingdom Metazoa; phylum Chordata; class Mammalia; order Artiodactyla; family Bovidae; genus Madoqua; species Madoqua kirkii. The sequence continues at coordinate 2,873 of SJYC01014127.1, forward strand.
AAAAGTCCATTTGATCTGAAAGCAAATAACTTAAGTCATTCAAACTCGGTCTTGTTGGACCGTAAAGCCTCTGGCAATATTTCAAATAAAGGACTCTATAGAAAAATAAATTATATTTATTGAATTGAACTTCAAGTAATAACCCTGCCACCTACTCTTTTTTTTTTTTAACTGGCCCTCCATGTCCTGTGAATTTTGATGAATTACAAAAAGTTCTATGGAAACATATTCATTTAAACAAAAAGCTATCCAGGTAATAATACAAGCGTCTTTACACTGGAGAAAAATTCATTCACCTTTTAGATTTGATCATGATTTATTTTTCACTGCTTCTTCAAAATCACATTCAGAATAATACTGTCTTGTTTAAGGCTCCAGGTGTTCCTAGGAACTTACCATTTGATTCTAGAGGGAATTCACTCTTGGTTGCTTTTGGTTAGATTTCTTCCACCACTAAGCTCTGAATCTTGGGTTTTTGTGGTCAAATCTCATGCAAAACCTGTCCAACCCAGCACCTCCTTCACACAGAAATGATGCAGGGAGCATCCCAGAATCATGCCAAAACATAAAAGAATACACTCTTGGAACCCTGCATAATTGTTTATCTTGCTTTCTTGATCCTGGTTTCTCTGCATTGCATTGCCTCTAATGATGACCCAGCTCATGTTTCACTTCTTACAGGAAGCTCTTATCCCCAGGCCAGGTTATGTTATGTGCCTTTCCCAGAAGATGTGTATAGTGAGTGCTTATTGAAATTTGGATCCTTGATATCATTGATTGCCCAGTGCTTGAGAATTCATTCATTCATTTGCTCAACAATGTTTATTGAGAGTCTACTATGCTTCAGACATTGTTCTTAGCACTGGGGATGTAGCAGTGAATGACCTGGACACAGATTTCTGTCAAATGGAGCTTACATCTGAAAAGGGAGATGCAGACAAGTATATATAAAAAATAAGCAAGTGTATATAAAAAATAGAGATAATGATAAGAGCTATGAGGGAAATATAGCATGGAAGTTCAGTTCAGTTCAATCATTTAGTCACATCCAACTATTTGCGACTCCATGGACTGTAGCATGCCAGGCTTCCCTGTCCATCCCCACCTCCTGGAGCTTGCTCAAACTCATGTCCGTTGAGTCAGTGATGCCATACAACTATTTCATCCTCTGTCATCCCCTTCTCCTCCTGCCTTCAATCTTGCCCAGCATCAGGGTCTTTTCCAGTGAGTCAGCTCTCCACATCAGGTGGCCAAAATATTGGAGCATCAGCTTCATCAGTTCTCCAGTGAATATTCAGGACTGATTTCCTTTAGGATTTATTGGCTTGATCTCCTTGCAGTCCAATGGACTCTCAAGAGTCTTCTCCAACACCATGGTTCAAAAGTATCAGTTATTTGGTGCTCAGTTTTCTTTATGGTCCAAATCTGACATCCATAGATGACTACTGGAAAAGCCATAGCTTTGACTAGATAGACCTTTGTGGTCAAAGTAATGTCTCTGCTTTTTAATATGCTCTCTAGACCTCCTAGAACTAACACCAACAAAAGATGTTCTGTTCATCATAGGGGAATGGAATGCAAAAGTAGGAAGTCAAGAGATACCTGGAGTAACAGGTAAGTTTGGCCTTGGAGTACAAAGTGAAGCAGGGAAAAAGCTAACAGAATTCTGCCAAAAGAATACATTAGTCGTAGCAAATACCCTTTTCCAACAACACATGAGATGACTTTATACATGAACATCACCAAACAGAGAGTACTAAAATTAGACTGATTACTTTCTTTGTAGCTGAAGATGAAGAAGCTGTATACAGTCAGCAAAAACAAGACCTGGAACTGACTGTGGCTCAAATCATCAGCTTCTCATAGCAAAATTCATGCTTAATCTGAAGAAAGTGGGGAAAACCACTGGGCCAGCCAGGTATGACTTAAATCAAATCCCCTATGAATATACAGAAGAGATGAAGAATAGATTCAGGGCTTAAATCTAGTAAACAGAGTGCCTGAAGAGCTATGGATGGAGGTCCATAATATTGTACAAGAGACATCAAACAAAACCATCCCAAAGGAAAAGGAAAGCAAGAAGGCAAAGTGGTTGTCTGAGGAGGCTTTACAAATAGCTAAAGAAAGTTGAAAAGCAGGGGAGAAAGGGAAAAATATACCCAACAAAATGTAGAGTTCAGAGACTAGCAATGAGAGACAAGAAACCTTCCTCAATGAACAATGCAAAGAAATACAGGAAAGAAACAGAAGGGGAAAGACTAGAGATCTCGTCGAGAAAATTGGGAATATCAAAGAAACATTTCACCCAAAGATGGGAATAACAAAGTACAGAAAGCTTTTCGCTTCTCTTCTTTCTTCAACTTATTTAACTTATACACAGAGCACATCATGAGAAATGCCAGGCTGGATGAGTTATAGGCTGGAGTCAAGGTTGCAGAAAAAATAACAACAATTTCAGATATGTTGATGATACCACTCTAATGGCAGAAAGTGAAGAGGAACTAAAGAACCTCTTGAGGATGATGAAGGAGAGTGAAAAAGCCAGCTTAAAATTAAATATTAAAAGCACTAAGATCATGGTATCTGGTCCCATCACTTTATGCAAATAGAAGGGCCAAAATTGGAAGCGTAGACAGATTTCCTCTCCTTAGGCTCTAAAATCACTGTGGATGATGACTGCAGCTGTGAAATTAGAAGATGATTGCTTCTTGGCAGGAAAGCTGTGACAAACCTAGAAAGTGTGTTAAAAAGCAAAGACATCAGTTTGCTGACAAAGGTCTGTGTAGCCAAAGCTATGGTCTTTCCAGTAGTCACATATGGTTGTGAGAGCTGGACCATGAAAATGGTAGAGTGCTGAAGAAACAATGCTTTCAAACTGTGCTTATGGAGAAGGTTCTTGAGAGTCCCTTGGACAGCAAGGAGATCAAACCAGTCGATATTTTTTTAATTTATTGATTTTAATTGGAAGCAAATTACTTTACAATATTGTAGTGGTTTTTGCCATACATTGACATGAATCAGTCATGGGTGTTCATGTGTCCTCCATCCTGAAACTCCCTCCCACCTGCTTACTTATCCCATTTCTCAGGGTCATCCCAGTGCACCGGCCTGAGTTCCCTGTATCATGCATTGAACCAAGGAAATCAACCCTGAATACTCGTTGGAAGGACTGATGCTGAAGCTGAAGCTCCAATACTTTGGCCACCTGATGTGAGCAGCTGATTCATTGGAAAAGAACCTGATGCTGGAAAAGCTTAAATGAAGAAGGAGAAGAATGCAACAGAGGATGAGATGGTTGGATGGTATTACCAATGGAATGGATATGAACTTGGGCAAAGTTTGGGGGATGCTGGGGGAAAGGGAGGCCTGGCGTGCTGCAGTCCATGTGGTCACAAAGAGTCAAAAATGACTTGCCGACTGAGCCACAATTGGTGGTGGAAGACAGACTTGGCCTCTATCTGCAGAAGCTCAACAGGTGAAATGTTCACTTTTCCAACATGCCTTGCAGCTAGATTGAGCCAAAGGTTTTGCTTTAGGATCTGGAAAGTTAAAAAAGCTGGGACAGTGGGGAAGCCATCCTGTCACAGCTGTGCCAGCAAAATGCTGCCTCCAGGGGCACTGGGCAGAGTCCAGTACAAATTTACAGCATCCTATGCTGGAGTAGTTCACTGACCACAGTTGTGGTCCTCATCATAGTGGTTTTGAAACTGAGGCACTAGCTACAGCTGAGCCTCCCTTTTCCTGCCTATTTTCTGTGTCTTGTTCTTTAGGATCTCTGGCACTTCTGTGGGCTCTCTGGTATTTTTCCAGTAACTTTTTCTGCTGAAATAAGCCAAAATTGGTTTCCGTTGCTTGCAACCAATAACTTTGACCAACTGGCGTATCTTATTTCATCCTGTGCTTGCCTCTTATGCATTATAATGTCTTGTTCATCTCTGTGTCTCTTGTTTACCAAAAGCTCTTGAACTGAACTGAAATTGAAAAATAAAGGCCAATATTTATTATTCATTGCCTTGCCTCTGGTTTCTAGCCTGTGCTTGGCATATAGTAGTGGCTCAGTGTTATTTTGTTGTTGTTGAATACAGGAATGAATAAGACAAGGAAAGAATGCATAAATGAAAAATCTGAGTCCATGCTTTTCTTCCCAGTATCCTTACTTTCAAAGCCCAGAAGCCACATCCAAGGCAGATCTGTTACTCAAGTTAAGTCTGTCTCCTGCAGCAATCATGTATATCAAAGGTGATTGCTTCTCCATTTCTGGCTAATATAGCCCTCCATCAGGGTGCCACTGCAGAGCCCATTGCTTTTAGGAAAGGAATAATACATGTCAGAATGAGTCCTCAACATTAGCTCAAGGAAGAGAGAGTGGAAATTTATTGAATGAAGAACAGAACTAAGATTTCTGACTTCACTTCTGTAGAGCCAATGATCTTGGGTACATTATTACATATGCCTCAGTTTATTCTTCTATAAAATAAGGAGTTTGAGCTTCTCACTAGGTTTGCTGTTGACATTATGGGTTGAAAAATTCTTTGCTTGGGGGATGGTCCTGTACATTTTAGAATGTTTAGCTGCATCCCTAGCCTCTATTCAATAGATGCTATAGCATTCCCTTGGTTGTGACAAAGTCTCCAGACACTGTCAAATCTCTCTTAAGATATAAAATTGCACCCAGTTGAGCACTACTGAATCAGATAATAGCTAAACAGATTACAAGTTCCAGGGTTGAAGCAAGAGTTGGAGCTTGTTCTCTGCCATATCCTAGTACATTGCCCAGTGTGTAGCATCATAGAAAGCAATCAATACAAGCTGAACAAATGAGGAGAAATATATAGTCTCTTTTAGCATGAAAAAATCATGTAGATGGTAATGATATTGATTATTCATGTGACCACTCCTACTTGGGTACTATTTATCATTACTGGATAGACATGGGCTAAGGCACTATTACAAAATGGGTCCATCTTCCCACTTTGGTAACAAAATAGTGACCATAATTGTCAGGAATCGTTCACTACTCCTGGTAGTTACCTCAACCATATTCCCCCAAAATAAATTCTGAAGTTTGTGAATATGGTAAAAAGGTTAGTTGAGAAGAATGAGTTTAAATTTTGGAATGAGACCTGTACACAACTTACTGTTCATTTAGCATAAAATATATATGACTATGACTGCTAATTTTCAGTTCCTAAATTGTTCACTATCTTTGCCTATGTGTGACTAAGAAAGTGGTTTCTATCCAACTCATCTAGGACTTTCCTTCTCTTATTTTTCATCTTCTATGTATCTACTTTTGGCATTCTATGTTGTCTTATGGGAACTGGATTATCTATGTAGAGCAGTTTGGGGTCTATTATCATCTTAACAATACTAGGTCTTGTAATTCAGGAACATGAGATTATTTATTTAAGTCTTTAATTTTTTTCAACAATGTTTTGAAAAAAAGTTCCACTTCTCTTGTTGAATTTTATTCCTAAATGTTTTATTGATGGTATCATAAGTGGAATTATCTTAATTTCATCTTTAGATTGTTTGTTGCTAGTATAGAGAAATGCAATAGATTTTTGTATATTGATCTTATATCCTGCAACCTTTCTGAACTCATTTATTCATTCTAACTGGAGAAGATAATGGCACCCCACTCCAGTACTCTTGCCTGGAAAATCCCATGGATGGAGGAGCCTGGTAGGCTGAGGTCCATGGGGTCGCAAAGAGTCAAACATGACTGAACGACTTCACTTTCACTTTTCACTTGCATGCCTTGGAGAAGGAAATGGCAACCCACTCCAGTGTTCTTGCCTGGAGAATCCCAGGGACGGGGGAGCCTGGTGGCTGCCATCTATGGGGTCACACAAAGTCAGACAAGACTGAAGTGACTTAGCAACAGCAGCAGTCATTCTAACAGCTTATACACAAACAACTCTTTAGTGAACTTATAAAGATTTTGTATATGCAAAATCATGACATCTGCAATAGAGACAATTTTACCTCTTTTTTTTTTCCAATGCCTTTTATTTCATTTTCTTGTCTAAATGTCCTGGATACACCCTTAAGTACAATGTTGAAAAGAAAAGTTGAGAGTAGATGTCCTTATCTTATTCCTAATTTGAGAGGGAAAAGATTCACCTTCAAGGATAATGTGAGTTGTGATTTTTTCATAGCTGCCCTTTATCAGCATAAGGAAGTTCCCTTCCATAACTAATTTGTTGAATGTTCTTATGATAAAGGGGTGTTGAATTTTGTCAAGTGCTTTTCTGTGTCTATTCAGCTAATCAAGAGGTTTTTGTGCATTGTTCTATTTATCTGATGTATTCCACAACTTGATTTTCAGTTGTTAAGCCTATCTTGCATTCCTGGGGTAAATTCAATTTTGTCATGATGTATAATCCTTTTTATACATTGGTGGATTAAATTTTAAGCACTTTTTAGTATTTTTACATCTGTATTCTTAAGAAATATTGGTACATAGTTTCTTATCTTGTCTCTCTCTCTCTCTCTCTTTTTTTTTTTTTTGTATCAAGGTAATACTGGCTCCAGAGAAAGAATTGGAAAATATTCTTTCCTCTTATATTTTCTGGAGGTGTTTGTGAGGAAATGGTACTAATTCTTCATTAAATGTTTAGAATTCACCAGTGTATCCATCTGGTCCTATGCTTTCTTTGTGGGAAGTTTCTTGATTATTAAATCTTTTTACATCCTATAGGGCTACACACATTTTCTGTTTCTTTGTGAGTCCTTCTTGTTAATAAATAAATAAATGGAGGTGTTTTACTGGAACATAGTAATACTTATTCATTTACATTGTCCACAACTGCTTTGATAAAACAATGACAAAGTTGAATAGTTGGCACAGAGACTATATGGCACACAAAGTCTAAAATATTTACTATGCAGAAGCCCCAATACTTTGGCCACCTGATGTGAGGAGCCGACTCATTGGAGTTGGAAAACCCTGATGCCAGAAAAGATTGAAGGCAAGAGGAGGAGGGGACAACAGAGGATGAGGGGTTGGATGGCATCACTGATGCAACAGATGAGTTTGAGCGAATTTCGGAGATGGTGAAGTCCATGGGGTTGCAAAGAGTCAGACATGACTTAGGGACTGAACAAAGGCAACAAATATAGAGGCATAAACTAAGTATTGCCTTAGGCTCACAGAGAAGTGTCGTGTGAGTTATTCTTACCAGTAGTGATGAGAGGAAAAGGCTGCGAGCTGGAGCCATCTCTCGAAGTGGCTGCTGTATTTCTCTCTGCTGTGTATTTGAGCACCTCAGAAGACATGTAGGATTTCATCAGGTAAAGAGGCATTTTCTAGAGTTTTCCTCAGGGGTAGGGGTGTAATTGATATTGAGTCCAAAGAAACAAGCTGCATTTATTTTCTTCAAACAGAATTGCTGTGGATGTCAAGTAGTTGCTGTAGCAACTACTAGAAAATAGTTGCTTAGAGTTATAAGATACTAAGGAGCAAGTGAGTATAACTCCCTAATCTTGGGGTGGTGTGCTGTGTTTAGCTGCTCAGTCATGTCTGACTCTTTGCAACCCCATGGACTGTAGCCCCATCCCTAATTTGGGGGTGGGAGGGTATAGTTGCTTTATAATGTTGTGTTAGTTCCTGCTGTACAATGAAGTGAATCAGCTATATGTAAATATATATCCTCTTCTTGGACCGCCCTTCTCACCTCCCATTTCCCATCCCATCCACTAGGTCATCACAGAACACCAAGCTGAGCTCCTGCACTAGCTATCTGTTTTACACACAGCAGTGCACATATGTCAATCCCAACCTCTCAGTCCATCCTCCCCTCGCAGTGGGTGCCCACATGTTCCCTACATCTGTGTCTCTATTACTGCCCTGCAAATAGGACCATCTGTACCATTTTTCTAGATTCCACATGCACACACACACACACACATATATACATATATATACATATATATATTGTTATTCTCTTTCTGACTTCACTCTATATTGATAGATGTTGCTGCTGCTGTTAAGTTGCTTCAGTCATGTCTGACTCTGTGCAACCCCACAGACGACAGTCCACCAGGCTCTGCTGCCCCTGGGATTCTCCAGGCAAGAACACTGGAATGGGTTGCCATTTCCTTCTCCAATGCATGAAAGTGAAAAGTGAAAGAGAAGTTGCTCAGTTGTGTCCGATTCTTACAGACCCCATGGACTGCAGCCTACCAGGCTCCTCCATCCATGGGATTTTCCAGGCAAGAGTACTAGAGTGGGTTGCCATTGCCTTCTCCGTTGATAGATGTTAGGCCCATCCATATCTCTACAAATGACCCAGTTTCATTCACTGCTATAACTGAGTAGTAGTCCACTGTGTATATGTACCACATCTTCTTTATCGATTTATCTGTTGATAGAAATTTAGGTTACTTCCATATCCTGGCTATTGTGAATAGTGCTGCAATGAACATTGTGGTACATGTGTTTTCTGGAATTATGATTTTCTCAGGGCATATGCTGAATAGTGGGATTGCTCAGTCATATGGTAGTTTTATTTTTAGTTTTGTTTAAGGAATCTCCATACTGCTCTCCATAGTGGCTGTATCAGTCTACATTCCCAACAATAGTGCAGGAAAGTTCTCTTTCCTCCACACTCTTTCCAGCATTTGTTGTCTATAAATTTTTTGATAATGCTCATTTTGACTGGTGTGAGGTGATGCCTCATTGTAGTTTGAATCTGGATTTCTCTAATAATTAGGGATGTTAAACATCTTTTCATGTGTGTGTGTGTGTGTGTGTGTGTGTGTATTTTGGCTATCTGTGTGTCTTCTTTGGAGAAATGTCAATTTATGTCTTCCACCTATTTTTTAATTGGATTGTTTACATTGAGCTTCATGAGTTGTTTGTATATTTTGGAGATTAATTCTTTGTCAATTGCTTCATTTGCAAATATTTTCTCCCATTCTGGGGTTGTTTTTTCATCTCATTCATATTTTCTTTGCTGTGCAAAAGCTTTTAAATTTAATTAGGTTCTATTTGTTTATGTTTGTTTTTATTTTCATTTTTCCAGAAGTGAGCCAAAAAAATTCTTGCTTTGATTTATGTCAAAGTGTGTTCTTCCTATGTTTTCCTCTAAGAGTTTTATAGTGTTTGGCCTTATATTTAGTTTTTACTTGATTTTGAATTTATTTTTGTGTGTGGTATAAGAGAGGCTTTCCCAGTGGCTCAGCAGTAAAGAATACATCTGCAGTGCTAGAGATGCACGTTTGATGTCTGGGTAGGGAAGATCCCTTGGAGAAGGAAATGGCAACCCACTCCAGTATTCTTGTCTGGTAAATCCCATGGACAGAAGAGCCTGGTAGAGGAGGGGGATTGCTACCGTCCATGGGGTTGTGACTTACAACAACAGTGATGTAAGAAAGTGTTCTAATTTCATTCTTTTACATGTAGCTCTCTAGTATTCTCAGCACCACTTATTGAGGAAGCTCTCTTTTCTCCATCATATATTTTTGCCTCCTTTGTCATAGATTAGGTGACATAGAAAGGTATGTGGGTTTATCTCTGGGGTTTTTATCCTGTTGCATTGATTTTCATTTCTGTTTTTGTGCAAGTATCATACTTTCTTGATTACTACAGCTTTGTAATATAGTCTGAAATTCTGGCAGTCTGATTCTTTCAGCTCTGTTTTTCTTTCTATTTGGGGTCTTTTGTGTTTCCATACATATTGTAAACAAATTGCCATTTGTAATTTGGTAGGGATTGTATAAAACTGTAGATTGCTTTGGTAGTAGAGTCATTTTCACAGTATCGATTCCTCCAATCCAAGAACATGGTATACCTCTCCATCTATTTGAATCACCTTTGATTTCTTTCATCAGTGTCTTATAATTTTCTGCATACAGGTATTTTGTCTAGGTAGGCAGGTTTATTCCTGGGTATTTTATTCTTTTTTGTTGCAATGGTCAATGGGATTGTTTCCTTAATTTCTTTCTAATCTATCATTGTTAGTGTATAGGAATATAAAGTATTTCTGCATTAATTTTGTATCCTATGACTTTACCATATTCTTTAATTAGCTCTAGTATTTTTCTGGTGTCATCTTCAGAATATTTTAGTATATTATGTCATCTGCAAACAGTGATGCTTTTGCTTCTTCTTTTCCAGTTTAGATTCCTTTTATATCTTTTTCTTTTCTGATTGCCTTGGCTAGGACTTCCAAAATTTTGCTGAATAATAGTGGTGAGAGTGGACATCTTTGTCTTGCTCCTGGTCTTAGAGGAAATGCTTTCAGTTTTTCACCACTGAGAATGATGTTTGCCATGGGTTTGTTGTAATGGCCCTCATTATGTTGAGGTATTTCCTTCTATGCCCATTTTCTGGAGGGTTGTATTTTTTTTATCATAAATGAGTATTAAATTTTGTCAAAAGGTTTTCTGCATCTAATGAGATGATCATATGGTTTTTATTCTTTAATTTATTAATATGGTGTTTCACATGGATTGATTTGTGCATATTGAAGAATCTTTGCATCCCTGGGATAAATTCCACTTAATCATAGTATATGATCTTTTAATGTGTTGTTGAATTCTGTTTGCTCATATTTTGTTGAGAATTTCTGGGTGTGTGTTCATCAGTAATATTAGTCTATAAATTTTTACTTTCTGTGGTATGAGTATTAGGGTGATGGTGGCCTCAGAGGGTAAGCTTAGTTCCTTTCTCTGAAATATTTTGGATGGGTTTGAGAAAAGTTGGTGTTAGCTCTTCTCTAAATGTTTGATAGAATTTGTCTGTGAAACAATCTGGTCCTGGACTTTTGTTTGTTGGAAGATGTTTTTGGCTGTATAAGGTCTTAGTTGTGGCAGGAAGGATCTTTGTTGCATCATGCATGTCTTTTGTTGTGGTGCATGGACTCTAGTTGTGGTACATAGGTTCCAGAGCATGTGGGTTTTGGTAGTTGTAGCATGTGGGCTCTTTAATTGTGGTACATAGGCTCCAGAACTTGTGGGCTCTGTAGCTGCTGCCTGCGAGCTCTCTATTTGTGGCACAGGGGCTCCAGAGTGTGTGGACTTCAGTAGCTGAATCATGGGACACTCTAACTGTGACACACAGGTTTATTTGCTCTGTGGTATGTGGGATCTTATTTCCAGGAGTCAAATCTGTGTCCCCTGAATTGCAAGGCAAGTTCTTAACCACTGGACCACCTGGGAAGTGCCTGTTAGAAGATTTTTAATTGCAGTTTCAATTTCATTATTTGTGATTGGTCTATTTATATTTTTTGTTTCTTCCTGGTTCAATCTTGGAAGGTTGTGCCTTTCCAATAATTTGTCTATTTCTTCCAGATTGTCCGTTTTATTGGCATATAGTTGCTCATAGTAGTCTTTTATGATCCTTTGCATTTCTGTGATGTCAGTTTTAACTTTTCCTTCTTCACTTCTAATTTTATTGATTTGAATCCCCCCACTTTTTACCGATGAGCTTGGCTAAAGGTTTGTCAATTTTGTGTATTTTCTCAAAGAACCAGCTTTTAGTTTCATTGAGTTTTGCTATTGTTTTCTTCCTCCTATTTCATTGATTTCTGCTCTGGTTTTTATTTATTTATTTATTTCTACTCACTTTGGGTTCTATTTGTTCTTCTTTCTCTGGTTGCTTTACGTATCAGGTTAGGTTGAGTTTTTTTTGTTTTTGTTTTTTTTCCTGGAGGTAGGATTGAATTGCTATAAACTTTCCTCTTAGGACTGATTTTGCAGCATCCAATAGGTTTTGGGTCCTCGTGGTTTTGTTGTAATTTATTTCTATGTATTTTTAAAATTTCTCCTTTGATTTCTTGGTTTGTTACTCAAGATGTAACCTATCCTGGAGAATGTTCCATGCACACTTGAGAAGAAAACATATTCTGTTGCTATCAGATGGAATTTCTTATAAATATCAATAAAGTCTGTCTGGTGTATTGTGCCATTTAAAGCTTGTGTTTCCTTATTAATTTTCTGTCTGGATGATCTGTCCATTGGTGCAAATGGGGTTTTAAAGTCTCCCAATATGACTGTGCTACTGTCAGTTTCCCCTTTTATGGCTATTAGCATTTGCCTTATTTTTAAGGAGCTCATATGTTGGGTGCATACATATTTATAATTGTTATGTTTTCTTCTTAGATTGTTCCCTTGAGCATTATGTAGTGTCCTTTTCTGTCTCTTATAACAGTCTTTATTTTAAATAAAGGACAGGGAGGACTGGTGTGCTGTAGTCCATGAAGTGGCAAAGAGTCAGACATGACCAGATGACTGAACAACAACATTTTAAAATTTAGCTGGTCTTGTACAAGCATTGCTACTCCAGCTTTCTTTTGGTTTCCATTTGTATGGTATATCTTTTCCCATCCCCTCACTTTCAGTCTGTATGTGTTCAGAATCTGAAGTGAGTCTCTTGTAGACGGTATATATATAGGTCTTATTTTTGTATCCATGAAGACAGTCTGCAAGGAGATCCAACCAGTCCATTCTGAAGGAGATCAACTCTGGGATTTCTTTGGAATGAATGATGCTAAAGCTGAAACTCCAGTACTTTGGCCACCTCATGCAAAGAGTTGACTCATTGGAAAAGACTTTGATGCTGGGAGGGATTGGAGACAGGAGAAGAAGGGGACATCAGAGGATGAGATGGCTGGATGGCATCACTGACTTGATGGATGTGAACCCCGGGAGTTGATGATGGACAGGAAGGCCTGACGTGCTGTGATTCATGGGGTCACAAAGAGTAGGACATGACTGAGTGACTGAACTGAACAGAACTGAGGCAGTCTGCATCTCTTGGTTGGAACAGCTAATCCATTTACATTGAAGGTATTTATCTATATGTATGTTTCTATTACCATTTTCTCTATTGTTTTGGGTTTGTTTTTGTAGGTAATTTTCTTCTTCTCTTGTGTTTTAGTAATTCCCTTAGCATTTCTTGTAAAGTGGGTTTGGTGGTGCTGAATTCTTTTTGCTCTGTAAAGCTTTTGATTTTTCTGTTGAACCTTAATGAGATCCTTGCTAGGTAGAGTAGTCTTGGTTGTAGTTTTTTCCCTTTCATTATTTTAATTACATCTTGCTACTCTCTCCTGGCCTGTGGAGTTTCTGCTGAAATATCAACTGACTACCTTATTGGGGGATGGGGGG
>SJYC01014130.1:0-16074 GCA_006408675.1 Madoqua kirkii
AACTGAGCTGAACTGAACCATCTTCTTGCGCCTTCTCCTTTGCTTTTGTGTGTAGTGTATCTTTTTGGTGGGATCCAACATTGTCTTGTTGATAGTTGTTTAGCAGCAAGTTCTAATTTTGTTGTTCTTGCAGAAGATGAGCACACGTCCTACTCTGCCATCTTATTGTGATGATAAGCTTGACCTCTGTTAAATCTGTCTTCTGTCAGCCAACTTCTGGCTCATCCCTGACCAACATATTTAAAATTCTGTGTTTACATACCTTACTAAAATGAAGAGGTAAGTAGTAATGGATGTTGTCTACTACCTATCTATAATGTTTTAGGCATGTACTAAATGCTTTTTTTTTTTTGTATCATCTTTTTAGAGCCTCTCTACAGTATAATTATCTTCCATTTTCAGATGTGGAGACTGCAGCTCAGAGAAATTAAGTATCAAGTCCAAGTTCACACAGCTCCTAAGTGGATGAGCTAAAATTTAAACCTTTATCTCTTTAACGCTAAAGCTATCTGCTGATTGTACAGTTCTGCTCCAGAGTCCAGGCTTTTTACCCAGGCTTTTTACACCATCCTGCCTTCCCTATCTGCTGATTGTATAGCTGTAAGACATTTGAAATAGATACACATGTGCATCTGAATGCACATTCATCAACATTAGGATCTTTCAAGAGCAGCTCAGTGGTGTTCTGGATTAAATAGTTCTTTGTAGTAAGGGGCTGACCTGTACATTGTAGACTGGTTAGCAACGTCTTTGGCCTCTATGCACTACATACCATTAGCAGACTTCATCTCAATTTTGATGACTAAAAATGTCTCCAGATATTATAAAATGTTCTCTGGGGGTAAAATTTGCCCTTTTTGAGACAAACTGATCTGTATAATTGAAGAAGTAGTTCAGCATGTTTGGGATGTTGCCAGCAGGGAAGGTGCTCAGAGATGATGGAGCTCTAAGCTGGTTAAGACCTTGGTTTGGCTGATCATCAGATTGCCTGAGAAGTCCTCCCTAGGAATTAGGGGTCAATCTATGCTCTGTTGGTTCATGGGAACACCATGTGAATTCCATATCACACGTGAACTCAGGAACTAGTTATTGATAAGGAGCTTCTGGAAGCAGTGATGTGTATTGGGATCAGTGGCAAACTGGGAAGAACACAGGGTTCTGCTTCAGGCTCATTACTACTTCATGATGTGCCTTTGGGCCCATCTCAATCATCTTATAACAGTACTAATAATTACTAGTGGTTACTATGTGCCAGGCACGGGGGAGCTTGGTGGATTGCCATCTATGGTGTCACAGAGTTGGACACAACTGAAGCGACTTAGCAGTAGCAGCAGAATTATGTGCCAGACACTGTCTTAATGATTCATGTGTATTTACTCATTTAATTCCTGTGAAAATCCAATAGCTACTCCCTTTTTGTGAGTAAGGACACATGCGATGGAGTTTGGAGTCTCTATTTCCTCCCTGTGTAAAATGAGGGTTTACTGTGCTATGCTTAGTCACTCAGTCGTGTTTGACTCTTTGTGACCTCGTGGACTGTAGTCCACCAGGCTCCTATGTTCTTGGGGATTCTCCAGGCAAGAATACTGGAGTGGTTTGCCAGGCCTTCCTCCAGGAGATCTTCCCAATCCAGGAATCAAACCCAGGTCTCCAGGTCTCCCAAGCTGCAGGTGGATTCTTTACCATCTGAGCTACCAGAGAAGCCCAAATGAGGGTTTGGGATAGCTTATTTCTTAGGTATCTCCTAGTCTAAAAATTCTAGGATTCTAGGCAGTCATTGATGTAATATACATTTATTGAGCAAAAATATGTGCTAGACAGTATAGGGCATAAATCTTCTCCAGAAGCCTATGGTTCTAAAGCAAGGGAAGAAAGACAAGCACATTTTTATTTAAGAAATTAATTGTAATGACTACTGTTACTTAAGTACCTTTTAGATGTCAATCATGGTTAGGTGGTTGACCTACATAGGTCACAAAATAAACCCGAAGAGCCAATATCACCTTTTCTTAGATGAACAACTGAGGCTCAGCGAGGTGAGAGCAGTGAAATTAGAGAGGCTTAGAAAATGTTCTATTATGTGCTGGTGCTGAGAGGCAAATGTCTTATGCCAGACTCAGAGGGGCCACCCCACCCCTTTGTCATTTGAGGGAGGTTGTGACCAAGGTCAATGCAGACCCCAGACTCTGAAGGCTTGGTTTCTTTGGCTCAAGACTGTTGACAGCTTCAAGTGCCTTTCCCTTTCCCCTGAGAATATCCATGGAGGGAGAGAGATTCTAGGTGGATGCCACGAGGAGCTGGTGGCTCCATGAGTACAACACAAAGCAGTTTTATTGTCTCAGCTTGTTTCAAGAAGAGCTCAAAGGCCCAGGTGTTACTGGGCCACCTTTTCTCAGAACATCAGGTGATGCTTTCCCCACTTGGTATCCCTATGTTACTTCTATAACTGCTCTGTGTTGCACCTACAAGCCTAGTAAGGTCCTTTCCCCTTGTCTCTGCTCTATCCTATTGGCCTTGTCTCTCTATTTCCCCTCCCCTTCTAACACCACTTGGCAAACTCCTACTAATCCTTTGTGACACTCAAAATCACCTTCCAGAAGCTGTCCATAATTCTCCCAGTTTAAATGGCAACTCCTTTTGCACTTCCTTAGCCCTTGGTTTATATCCTTATTTTTATAATCAGTACCCATATAATGTTTGTCATAGTCACTTGGAGGTTCCTAAAGGATAGAGACTCATGCTTTATTTGCATCCTATTGTGTCCAGTTGAAAACATGCATTCACTCATTATTTTACAAATGGTTTTGGGTATAAGGCAAGCACTGTGCTAGACTTTGGGATAGATAAGGTGAATTTTCTCTAACAACCTAGAATCCAGTCTGCTTTAAGAGAAAAGCAATCTAACAAAAATTGTGACTGAGTGTTCTAAGGGTATTAAAAGAAGTACATCCAGGAACAGCATGAAACAAAAGAGAGAGGATGACTCTACAGGAAGTCAGAAAAGGTTTTCCAAAGGGAATGCTCCAGGTGGGCTCTGAAATACAAATATAAGTGGGAGCTTGTCAGGTAGACAAAGAGGGTGGAGAGGGAAGCCTCGTTAGATGGAGGGAACAGCTTGAGCAAAGGCCTGGAGGCAGGAAAACAGTGAGGTGAGGTCATGGTATTGTTCATTTAGAACAGATGAAGGGAAGAATTTGTGCAGGGGTCACAGAGTATGTGGCAGAGAGGTAGCAAATGAAAGGGATAGGGAGTGAAGGATTCTATATGCCTTACTGAAGAGTTTAAGTTTATTCTGATAGTTAATACAGAGTGTCTGTCTAGGCCACAGGCCAACAGCTTGCTGCCACCATCCATAGGCAGAGTCTTGAAAGCCATGTTTGTTCTGAGTGAGCCCACATCCTTGGCTTAGCCAGTTGGGCCAGCAATGGATATCTACCCCAAACTGGACTAACCCCAAACCTTCTTTTCCAAAATTTGTAATTAGAGATGAGAGTTTAGTCCATCTTTCCTTGTGGCTTTGATACATAAAATTACAGAGTAAGCTCCCTTTATGGGTGATTACAGATGATGTTATGAGCTGAAGTGGCCCCAGAATTCATATGTTGAAGACCTTAACTCCCCAGTCATAAATTTGGGATGTGACCTTCTGGCAATAGTTTTTAAAGAGGTAATTAAAGTTAAATAAGTCATTGTAGCAGGCCATAATCCAATGTGACAGGTGTCCTTATCAGAAGAGGATATTAGGACACAGATAGATACACAGAACAAAGACCATGTGAAAACACAGGGAGAAGATGACCATCTACAAGCCAAGAAAGAGTTCTCAGAAGAAACCAACTTTACTGACACCTTGGTCATGGGCCTTTAGAACTGTGAGCAAATAAATGTCTGTTGTCTAGTTACCCAGCCTAAGGTGCTTCATCAGTGGCAACCTTAGCAAACTCATACAGTGGGTCTCTGGCTTTATATCCCATCTGGCTTGGGTATCCCATATCTGCTCAGTAGTCCCCAGTGATGTTTCCCACTTCCTCCACCTCAGAGTCTACAACAGGAATGTTCTGATGCCTGGTGGCTCAGGAGGGTGCTATTTCCTTCCTTATTCTGGAAACCTGCCCGCTGTTTCCAAACTGAATGATTGTACACTAGACTCTGATGGAAATTTGAGCAGCTCTTTGCTCAAGGATTCAGGTTCAGGTGATAAGTACCAAACTCTTAATGTCTGTGGCAGCTGGACCTTGGTCTTTGCATCTTGACCATAGGCACAACTCAGAATGCCCCAGGGCTTAGATTTTGAAGTATATGCTGTACGGATGTTCCCCCATGCCCCCAATCCTAATGCTTTCCTTTCTCTCCTACCCTTCCTTAGCCCACTCCCTTTAACCCCTCCTCTTTGGAGTATCCCGACAATCCTATCTTCCCTTCCATTTTGAATCCAGCCCTCACTCCACTCAAATATTCAAGTTGCCGCGCTCATCAGTTTCTTCTGATGTCTGGCAGGTTTCCAGTCTTAGGCTCTGCCTGTCAAGGGCTCTTCTCATCTGCCTTGGTTATTGAGCTCTGTAGAGAGCAGTTCCAACTTAAGGCCAGCCAGCTGAGTTCTGGGGACTGCTTTTTTTTGCTGTAGATAGATTGGAACATCTCCTTCTACTCTGCATTTCTACAGCTGATTGTTCTCTAGAGTATCTAAAATGAAACTAATCTCATCACCTCAAGAATTAATTTATCTCCGAAAAACACCCCTGCCACTTACATCTCCTTCTGATCTGCATGAGGATTTAATATTCCCTTTGTTAACATAACTTTATATTTATTTCTCATAGCTAATAGCTTGACCTCATTATGTTCTTATTTGCCCCTTACTGGCCCAGGGTTAAATCATACATTCATTTAACTTGGCAGTGAATGCTCATCCCAAGTTTCATTTGTGTTGGAGCCTGGCTGGTCTTATTTTCCTTCACTGGATGCAGAAGCCTAGAAATGGAGAGGTGGCTGGAGCTGAGGAAGGAGAGGACAATGAATCCGACATCCAAGAGAAGCAGAAAAAGGTGATGGGGTGGGGGATATATTCTTAGTTCCAGGTCATAGTCTGGTTTCTGTTTCCAGAACCTTCCTGCCTTTGGGTGACTGGCAGAAATGGGAGTCATCCTGGACATATAACCTCCCCTTTGTAGTAAGGATAGAACCTTTAGTTTTGGGTATGGGACATGGCTACCCAGATAGAAGACTACATTTCTCAGTTTCCTTGCAGCTATATGTGGCTATGTGGCTATGTTCTGGCTGATAAAATGTCAGTGGAATTGACATATATAACTTCTGAGTTGTGCTCTTCATACCAACTATTGCTTCTTTCACTTACTTTTTCCTTCTTTCTGCTGGCTAGATGGTAGATGTGGTGGTGAGCATTCTTAGGCCATGCAACTGAGAATGATACCAAGGCATAGCAAAGCAAAAGATGAAAGGCATCTGGGTCTTGGACAAGAGAGTCACCTCACAGATCCTGGTTGGCTTATATCTGAACTACTGCATTGGAGAAAAAGGGCTAACTTTTAAAAACCACTGTTATATTGGGGTTCTCTTTTGTTAGTGAGATCTAGAACCATCTTGATTACTGCAGATGGCTTAAAAAAAATTGGTCACTATCTGTTTTTTTCCTACCAATTTTTCAAGTCAACCTGAAGTAAGAGAGCCCATCTTTTCTTCCTCAGTTACTTAAAGAAGCAGTAAAGCTCTAGCTGTCACAGCCATACTCCCTTTGGGTGAAGGCCTATGTGAATGGGAACAAAGAGTCCGAATTTCAGAGAGAAATGAAAATGAGACCTAGAGAGGCCTGACTGCATTTGAGCCCCTGGTTCCAGGGTTGCCCCTCTTTACCATGTTTTCTGCTGTTTCCTTATGTGACTTACAACATTGCTCTTTTGAGACTAGTTTCATTGAAGTTGGATTTTCTTTTTTTCCTGAGCTATCAGTTCTTACTAATTCCCATGTCATCATACCTTCTTTCTGCCCTCTTCCCCCCTCAAGTTTGCTGGCTTTCTTTTTTATGGCTGGCTACCCATGAGTTCCATAATCGAAAGGGAATCAGTGGCAGAGTTTTCAACAAGATGACAGATGGGTTAGATACATCTTTTAGGATTTTCACCTGGAGAGTAGTGTAGGTTTTTATCTAATGCAGAATTGAATTCCCTGCAGCCAGACATGGGCAGAGAGGATTCTGCAGGACCCTGTATTTTTGTCTAAGCATCAGACCTTCCTCATTTGCAGAGTGGGACAGTTCCTCTCACTCTCCTAGGGTTCCTGTAGGCCCAGACCTCAACTGCTGCCCCATCCCAGAGAATGATCTGTGAGTCACCCTGAGCTGGGTAGGAGACCTGGGGGATAAGGGTGGAGGCTATACTCAGAGACTTTTGTATGCCTCTTCATTCAGGGAAGTCACTGGGGCAGAAAGGTTAAGCAAGTAACTTGTTCACCATACACAGCTTTTAACTTGGAGTCCAGGACTTGCAGGGTTTCCCAGATGGTTCAGTGGTAAAGAATCTGCCTGCCAATTCAGGAGACGTGGGTTTGGTCCCTGGGTCAGGAAGATCTCCTGGAGGAGGAAATGGCAACTCACACCAGTATTCTTGCCTGGAGAATCCCCTGGATAGAGGAGCCTGGCTCAAAGAGTTGGACACAACTGAGCAATTGAGCACGCACACACCAGGACTTGAAAGTAGATGTAAGCCTTAGTTTCCTTATCTATCAAATGGTGATAATAATCTCCGTCTCGTCAGATTATTGAGGGGCTTAATGGAGACTGGGTATGCTAAGCAGATTGCCTTGGTGAATTCTTGATAAATGGTAGCTGCAATTATTTTTGGTAACTATGATTCTTACCAGATGACTCTCTGGGCCCATTGGACCCAGCCTGGAGAGGTTAGATGCAAGAGGTGGGGAGTGAGGCTGCACAGCTCCATGGTTCTTCTGTAGAGTGCTCTGTGAAAGAGCTGCTGACTGCAGGCTTCAGTCCTGAAAAGAAATCAGAGAGAAGGGATCCTAAGGGTGATTTCATTTTAGAGGCTTTTCTCAAGGAAACAACCATTTCCCTCTTCTATGGGAAGTGGAAGCATTTCCCTTTCAGTTCAGAGATACCCCTCACCAAAGCCACTCCAGCTCTGCTTCCAGCAGGAAGACTCCTGGGGCAGGGCAGGCCTGCTGAGCTGAAAGCTGCCTATGCAGCTGCTCCCTGTCTGTTCTGCACCCCATGGGCTCCTCTGCAGCTGAGCCCTGGGCAAAGCTCTAATTAATGCCATAAGAAGGACACCCACAGCTGCATCTGGATTCTTCCTGGCAGCTGAGAAAAACTCTCAGGTGCTGTGGCCAGGGGCAGGGGTGTTTGCCCAGGGTCACTCCCTACTGAACACTTTCTATGCCCCACATGGTCCTCTGTACAGAGGGCGAGTCCTTAAGTGTGAGGAGCAATGCCCCATGTGTGACATCCTGTGGGCCATGGTGCATAGTGAATTCCATAGGTGGGCCACCAAAATCAAACAGTGTTTTGTACGGGAGCATAAACCAAGGAGCACATTTGAAGAAAGGTAATGGTCACTATTAGAGAAATTTGCAAGCTGAAAATGAAGGCTGAATTGCTCAGAGCAGAAGGAATTTTGAGAGGCAACCTGGGAGGAAGAGACAACAGATGAAGTGCCTGGTACGGGTGGGGGTCTTGGGTGTGTAAGGGGGAAACAATCCTATTGTGTGCAACTTAATCCACCTTCCCCAAGGCTCCACCTAATCCAGAAGACACTCACTTCTTAACAACAGATTGTGGAGTTGAAGTGCTTAATTGGCCTTCCTGTGAATGAGACCCC
This sequence comes from Madoqua kirkii, assembly GCA_006408675.1. NCBI lineage: Eukaryota > Metazoa > Chordata > Mammalia > Artiodactyla > Bovidae > Madoqua > Madoqua kirkii. The sequence continues at coordinate 7,848 of SJYC01014130.1, forward strand.
CCACCCCCAACCTGCCCCACAGCTCTGGAGGTTGCCTGTGGAAGGTCCTTTATACCTTGTGCAGTTTACACCTGTGTGCAATTTATTCTTGCCACAACCTAGAGCAATGCTATAAGTGGGGATACTTCCAAGATCAATACTGCCACACAGTGAGTATCCTGCAACGCAAAAGAGGAATGACCTGAAACATACAGTTCATAAAGATAGAGCGTGCTATATGTTTTACTCACTGCTGTATCCCCAGTGCGTAGAACAGAGCCTGGCATACAGTAGGTGCTGAATAATGATTATTCTGTAATCTGCTCCATTTACCTCTCTTGCCTCTTCTCCCACCTTGCTCTACATGCTCTCAGTTTTATCTTCACTTCCAGATTTCAGCTCTTGGAATGTGCCCTACTTTATAACCAGTTTATCCCTATATTTATTTAGCAAATATCTATGGATTTCTTGCTCTGTACCAGTCATTGTGGTAGAAGCTGGAGATACTTGAAGAACAGAACATAGAGTTACTTACCAGTGGGTAGACAGGGCATCAGCCTAATTGTTAGATAAGGAAATACAAGATAATATAATAAAAATCATTAAATAAGGAAATAGAAAATTGCAATGAAGGACAAATGTGAGGGGTTATAAGACTATATTAAAGCAGGATTTATTCCAGATTTATTATTCCAGGGAGTAGGTGATATTTGATCTGAGCTCTGAGGTTCCCAAGACACTGAAAGAATGAAAGTCTTCCAATATGACTGGAGTACAACCACTCCAGAATGGGAAAGCACAGGCATGAATATAAGGCTAGACAGGTCAGCAGAGGCCAGATCCTGCAGAACTTTGTGAATGATAGTAAATGCTTTGGTCTTTATCGTAGAAGTCACAGGGAACCACTGAAGAGTTTTAAATGAGGTGGAGATGCTTTACATGATCGAATTAGATTTATGGAAAGACCATTCTGGCTGTAGAGCTCCCTTGAGGCCCTTGTCACCCATCTTCACTCCCACAAATCAGGTTGAGAACTTGCAATTACTTTGTTGATGGTGAAGACAGCCACCAGGTGACTGAAATCTCAGCCATTTATTTATTGACTTTTGGCCAGTGTTCATAATAAACTCTTCATTTCCTTGCATGGGGTGGGGTGGGGGGCTGCTGAGTAGATCTGCTGAGGAGAGGAGGAGGAAGGGGGTGGCTGTGAGGGATGAATATGGGCTCCATGTTCTGTTTTCACATCTGTCTCTATTGATGCCCACGCTGCCATGATAATGCATTAGAATTCAATAAGCCTCACTACTCTTTCCCTAGAAATGGAAGGACTAGCAGAGGGGAGAAGTGGGCCCCTTACCGTCTGTGAAGGGGGAAGTAGTCCACAGCAGTTCAAATGAATTGTTCTATTAACTAACAGGGGGAACCCACGGTTGGTGCAAGGCCATTGCTGTGTTATTAATTCCAGTTCGCATCCAGAAGGTTTAACCTTGTCAATTCTGATGGCAATGAGACCTGCAAATCATAAGTTGAATGAGATGGTTGTACATCACACTGTCTCTGCTCTGGAACCAGCGTGGAAAGCCTTTTTCCCCATATGCCTGGGATGTTGAAACCAGGAATGGGAGCATCTTCCCAGAAAAATGAGGGTCTGCAAATATCCATCTTATCTCCTGCCCAGGAACTGCTATGATAATGTCCTCTGTTGATGGAAGGCTTACTTGGTATTTGACTTAGGTAGAGAGACAGAGGAGGTTGCGTTCTACCCCTCCCTGGAGAGGGAATCTGTCTAGCTCTGTCTGGTTCCACCAAAGGTAGAGAATTCTGAGCCAAGGTACCTCACTGGCCCTCTTAGATAGGTTTCCAGTGCTGCTTGGAACCAGGACTCCAATCTGTAGTTCAGTTTCTTGTGATTAGGGGTAGCTTATATCACTCAAAGCCCAGTGACTTGAGTGGGAAAACTTCTTGTGGCCCTTTTCTCAGGATGATGAAGGGAAGCAAGTGTCTGAGGAGGCAGATGGTCCTGTAACTTTGTCAGGCTCAAAAATACAAGAATTTGACAACGTAATGTTCTCAGACTGTAGACTACTAAACCTAGTCTGGCACTCATTTGCAGATAAAAAAAACTAAGACTCTAAGAGGGGATAAATTAGCTGAAATCTAGATCCCAAACAGGAAGTTTGGGGCAAGAGATCTCTGGACACAGATCCTAGGTTTCTTCCTGCTACAAAGGATTGGCCTCCAGCCCCAGATCAGAAGAGAGAATTAGAAATGCCACCGTCACACACTTGAAGAGGGAGGTTGTTAACTTTCTTCTTTCCTATGTAGGCTCCCTCTATAACCCTTTCGAAGTTTTTAAGAAAAGCTTGTTAAAAAAAAATACTGTCTCATTCTGATGTTTTATTAACATTAGAGACTACTGGTGTCTCAACAATTTTAATTAAGGCTGAATTCTACTGTATGCAAACCTCAGGGAGCATCAGGGGAAGGGAGCCACTGAACAGACCAGAAGATCAAATGAATAGATTAATTAAATATCACCACGTGGGCAGCTTGAGGCAGGAGGACCTGTAGCCTCTCCCTCCTGCCACGGATGGAAGCAGAGAGCAGGCGGCAGGAACCGTGGGCCCCTGTGTTGTACAGTGGCTCAAGGTGGAAGAGCAAGTTTCAAACTTGTGAGTCAGGGCCCCGAGGGCTGCATTTAATTTGTATCCTTAAACCTCAAGCTCCAGGGGGTCCTTCATCTCATCAGGCCAGCAGTTAGCTCTCAGCAGGACCAGAACTTAACTCAAGATTCACTCCTTAACTCCTGTGATTGAGTCGATCCATGGCTCCTGACCATTTGGCTTAGAATCCAGATTCTGCCACTTGCTACCTGTGTGACTTTGGGCAAGTTACTTAACTTCTCTGCCTTAATTTCCCTACCTATAAAAAGGGGGTAATGAAAATAATAATGCAGAATAACTGAATTAATATGTGAAAACCTTTGAGTCAGTATCTAACATGTAGAAGGCACTATCCAAGGGTCTGATTCATTATTCCTGTTATTTTTATATTACTATTATTTTCTTCCCCAAAGGCTTCAGATTCTCTCAATTCCTGACCTTGAGGTTGTTTTTCTGCTTTTCGCCCCTATTTGTCCCTCAGACCTCAAACTTGTAGTGTTCCTCTGGCTCTGAACTTTGCCTTCTCAACCTCATCTTGGTGTTAACTTGCTCCTGTGTATCACTGTTTCTGGAGAAGCACCTTCCCTAGTCTAGCCCAGCCCAGCCCAGCCCCTGGTGCTGAACACCTGTTCCCTCACCCTCAGAATCAGTACAATCTGTGGTCAGGTTACTTTTAGGTGGACAGAGAATTTCTGGGCCCCCAGAGGATTCTGTTTAGAATAATCACAAGAGTGATGATAACAAAAACAATGCAAGCTTCATTTCTAAGATCACTAGCAATCAGTCAACCAATCACAAAATGTTTGCCAAGAATTTTTACATTCTAGTTGTTGTGGGGATATGAAAGTTAGAGGACAACCCGACACTTACAGATTAAAGCAAGATTTTAAGGGGTAAAATTTCCATAACTTAAAACTGACCATTTTAATAATGGTTAAGTACGTTCACAATATTGTATAAGCATCATTATTACTATCTAGTTCCAGAACTTTTACATGTTCCCAAATGGAAACTCCATACCCATTGGTGATCATTTCTCATCCCCTCTCTTCCTAGCCCCTGTCATCACTAATCTGCTTCCTCTTTCCACAGAGTTTAACAATATTCTAATCTACTTATTGAGACAAAGGGACACGGTACTAATAGAAATAAGCACCATGAACCAGATGATGCGCAGCGCTGTGGTTAGCTGTGTGAACCCTGGAGCCAAACTGCCAGGTCTGCTGTTATTTATGTGTGACTTTTGACAGGCTAATCTACCTCTCTGGGTCTCAGTCTATCTATCTACCTATGTAAAATATAAAAAGAGAGTTGGAATAAGTCCCTCCTCCAAGAACAAATTGTGAGGACTAAGTGTGTCCGTGCAGGTAAGGATCTGAAAATATCTGATTGTGCTGTATAAAGAGTTGTCATGGCCCTTAACATGGGTGGCAAGTCCTGCGGCTTAACCATTTTGAAGGCAGAAACCTTTTCTATCTTGCTTACCTGGACTTCACAGTACCTAGGATGATGCGTGACATTTATCAAGTGCCTGGTACCTATTTGCTGGGTGACTGGATAGGAATTTAGGAAAGAAGGGAGGCCACTGTGGGACACATAGACTCTTTGGGAGTCCCATGCATACTGTCAAAACAGTCCTCAGCTTCTTGGAAAATTTTACCAAGAACCACCTTAGTGCTCAATATTGTATGACCTGTCACAGGCAGAACAAAACACCAGGCCTGTGCACAAGATGAATATGGTAATAATGACTATGACTAAAATTAATCAAAATACTGGTTATTCGTCCAGCACTTAACATGTACTTGGCACTGTGCTAAAAGTCTTACATGCATCAATCTGTTTAATTTTATTATGACTCAACCTGTCAGGCAAAACTCACTAGCACAATATAATAATAGCAATGAAAAGCCTTTTTTTTTTTTTACAGAGCAAAATGTCAACATGTGCAAATGAATCTTGTGATAATTGAGTCTGTATGGAAGGTGGGGTTGGTGAAAAAAGTCAGGTGAGAACAACATGGAATTTGGATGAAACATCTATTTCTCTGATGCAGCCAGCCTGTTAATCATCTGAATATTTGCTGCCTAAGCTGTTAGTAGATTTGGTTTGCAGTTTTTCTTTTCTCATTCTTTAGAAGTCATCTTTGACTCTTGTGTAGGACAGATCTCATTGCCTTGCTGCCTCTTCCAGGCATCAGTGGCTAGATGGCAAAGAGACAGCTTGCAGATGCCTCAATAAACCAGCTCCTGGAGAGGAGAGGAGGTGCTCATGTCTTGTCACGGTGTCCAGGGCAGTGCTCAAATTGAGCTAATTGGATCCAGGAAGGGGTTACAGAGGCAGGCCTCAAGGAGCAATGGCTTGAATCAAACCCTCGATTAATTAAAAAGTGTCCAAGTGGATTGAATATTTCATGCCCTAAGGGCTGAAGTCAAGGTCTCTTTGGAATAGAAATCAGATATGCTGGTGTGTGTGTGGTGGGAACAGCAGTGAATGGGAAAGAGGACAGTGGGGTGGGGGGTGGGGGAGGGAGGAGGGGAATGACATGAGTTAGCTAGAACTCAACCAACTTCCCACCTTCGTTACTGGATGATCTCAGAGGGTGATGTACTTTTTGGAGGGCGTTCATGGTATCATTTGAGCTGATCCTGTCAGAATTCCATAAGGGTAGACAAAGTGAGTTCCTGGTCACAGCTTATTACCTCGAGGAGCCTGGAGCCCAGAAGGGCTAGCCCCAACCCAGGCCCAGGCCTCCAGCACCACCTTAGAATTGGCAGCAAGCCTGGAGATGAAGGACATTTCTTACCTACCAAGTAATGGGTTTTCAGAATCTTCTTCCATTTCTCTATCAAGGAATTAGTTCAGGAAAAAGATAATCTGAGAAGAGTGCAGATTCCCTTGGGCAACCCGAAAGTTTTTGGTCCTGCCTGTCTCTCTGTCCTTCCTCACGCTTTGACTGTACTTTTTCCATCTCTCTGCTCTGCTCCTATCTGTGGGGTCTGAGCTTCTCTGTGCCTATCTTTCTTTCCATGTCTTTGTCCCACGTGTCCTTGTTTGCCTGTCTCCCTGCCCCCACCTCCTCTTCTTTCTGTCTGCCCAGCTCCCTGCTCCATCTGCTCACCTCGTATTCCACTCACCTTAGCCTCCTCTGCCTTCTGTCTCTGTTCTGTGCCTGTCTCCTCCTCTCTTTGTCTGCATCTCTCTGCTTGTCTATTGCCTCAATCTGCTCAATTCACATTCCAGCATCTTCACCACTTTCTCTGCCCTTCTCCTTCATGTCTTCCTTCTCTCTTCCCCTCACTCCTCCTTCCTCGCCTCTTCACTCCTTCATCTCATTCCTATCTCACCAAGGATATTTTGTGGGTTGCTTTAGTCAATTCTAGTCAATAAGCATCTCTAGACTCCCTACCATAGCCAGGCATTGAGCTGGAGGACCCCTGGGGATCCAGACCCATCTAGTCCATTTGCAAGTGGTCCTTAGTGGATAAGGTTTTAGGAACTTAATACATCTTTTATTTTGGACTTAGCCTCAGCCAGGAGAAGTGGTTGGGATGAGTGAGAGGGATGCAGGAAGTTGGGATCTCAGTGGACAGCATGGGTAGGGAGCCTGGCACTGTCCTGAGCAAGGCTGTGCCACCAATGGGGCAGTCCTGGCTTTTCCCCACCTGGGAAGGTGGCTCTTACCTATCCAATGTGGCAGGCTTGGCTCTGCTTTCACCCTCAGGGGAAATACCATCCCCTCTCCATCATCTCAAAGCTTTTTTCAAGGACTGATGTGTTACATAATCAGTCTGGTCTGGACCTCTGATTTTACATTTTGTGACTTCTGAAATAAACCACAAGACTCAGGGAGCCTCACAGCCCTAATTATTTTGCCAACTCCTGTTCTGCATATCAATTTCCCTCCCCGCACAATTCATATTCTATACATCTGTCTGGCAGGGAGGGTGCCTGGGGAAATGACATGGTTTTGCACACGACATTTGTTGGAAGCTGGAGGAGAGACTATCTTATTTCACTTCATGATCTCTTATTTATGGATTTGTTCTTTTCTTAATAGTAATGAGACTTACTATTTCCATCTTGTTGTGACAGCTTTATCACACCTCTGTGGCTGCATTTGCATCCAGGTAATAGAACTACGATCAAATTGAATTGACATAAATAGCAGGAAAATTCACTGGTTGTGTATGTCAGGAAACCCAAAGGAATGGGTCTCACAGAAGCTGCCTTCTCTGGTGGGTGGTGTATTTGCTGGACTCTCTAACAGTCAATGTCCACTGTGTCTGACACTGACACATCAGGACTTTATTACCCCTCTGAATTCAGAGTCTCTCTGCAAAAATTTCTTCCTTATGATGCACTAGATGCTGTGGGAAGGCACAAATTTTGGAGTCAGACTTACCTGGTCTGTGTTTTGCCTCTGTGAATTATTACCTATGAATATCCTCTTCAGTAAAAGAATACAAGTTTTAAAATAGCTATAGCACTTGCCAAGCACTTGTAAATGCTTTACCTGTAGCATTGCATTAATTCTCACAAACACTGTAACATAGATTTATTTTCTTGGTGAAGAAACTGAGTCATACACATATCTCAGGGGTTGGCTCTATCTGGCTCTTTATAGAAATTTTGCTGACTCCTCACCCAGATGACAGTTTGGACCTCCTTGAGCTGTTCAATATGGTAACCCTGGAGCCAGGATTTGAACATGTGTCTCACTGAGTTCTGAATAACTAAGGTTTTCCTACAATATAAGATAACTAGGAAAACTGATGAGATAGGAATCCCTCTGTTAAAAAAATTTTTTTTATTGCAAAGATTTAAGGACAAGGATGGTCAGTGCAGCACTGTTTTCACCAGGAGGATTTAGAAATAATCTGAAAGCCCATCTACAAGGGATATGGCCAAATAAAACAGGTACATATCTGCTTCTCAGCAGATTCTTCTCAGAGAAGAATGGCTTCTTAGCTAGCTCAGTGGTAAAGAATCTGCGTGCCAATGCAGGAAGCATAAGACATGTGCATGTGATCCTTAGGTTGTGAAGATCCTCTAGAGGAGAAAATGGCAATCCACTCCAGTACTCTTGCCTGGGAAATCCCATGGACGGAGGAGCCTGGTGGGCTCAGTATGCACTCATGCACGCACTTGCAGACAATGGTAGTTCACACAGACATTAAAACGGATGAGGCAGACCCATGAGTACTGAAAGCTGTCCATAGTAATTTACACAATCATATACATCCATTAAAATATAATTGTATAACACTATATAGTATATATAGCAACATACAGTAGGTATTGTGTTACTCCCAAATGCCACTTATTTCAAGATGCACCTTTTTTTTTTTTAATACTTTATTCTACTTTACAATACTGTATTGGTTTTGCCATACATTGACATGAATCAGCCACAGGTGTACACGATCTCCCAATGCCGAAGCCCCCTCCCACCTCCCACCCCACACCATCTCCCCGGATCATCCTGTACACCAGCCCCAAGCATCCTGTATCCTGTATTGAACATAGACTGGCACTTCGTTTCTTATATGATAGTATACATGTTTCAGTGCCATTCTCCAAAT
>SJYC01014131.1:0-41333 GCA_006408675.1 Madoqua kirkii
CGAAGCCCCCTCCCACCTCCCACCCCACACCATCTCCCCGGATCATCCTGTACACCAGCCCCAAGCATCCTGTATCGTGTATTAAACATAGACTGGCACTTCATTCTTATATGATAGTATACATGTTTCAGTGCCATTCTCCCAAATCATCTCACCCTCTCCCTCTTCCTCAGAGGCCAAAAGTCCGTTCTATACCTCTGTGTCTTTTTTGTTGTCTCACCTACAGGGTCACCATTACTATCTTTCTAAATTCCATATATATGTGTCAGTATAAGGAGATAGATTTTTAAACCTGCCATCAGTCAGTCATTTGACTATAGGCTGTCCTTGAGGGATTGTAATTGTTGAATGAATGACTAGCAAGAAAAGTTTCAGGATTCTAGGCAGTATGCAGTGTAGTCAAAAGGGAACAGTCAATTTGGGGGAGATTAAAAAAAAAGTGGGAAAAAAATATATGACCAAAAGAGAGAAGAGGCACAGAAATAAACCTTATCTTCCTCAAAACTATGTCAGATTATTGACAAATTGCCTTACACTTTCAAAGTAACACTTAACATGCTGATTTCTTTCCTAACCCAAAAACCTGTCCTTAATTCTTAGAATTTACTTAAAATAATATTAATGTCCACGTAAGGGGATTTTTCAGATCAAATCCATTTACTCTGCAAAATTTTCCTTTTCATGTCTTTTTTTGTAGGCTACCCATATCAAAACATATTCTAAATTGATAGATAAATTTTCTCTCTACTTAGGGTTTTACATCATTCATTCACTAATTCAATAATGAATATTTATTGAATCTCTCTTGTGAGACAAGGACTAAGAATGTAACAGGAAATGAGGCTTTCTCCTTATCTTAAATTGCTTACAGGGATCTCTCTTCAACAGATTTATACCATGAATTTATTCAAAAGTTTATTGAACACTTACTAGGTCAAGATTGGGAAATGCAAACTCAATTTATCATGGATATTACTCCTTAAATTGTTATAGATTATTTGGAAGTCTGAGAGTGGTAGCTAAGAGACAGACACTTTCAGCTCAATCTCTGATTAATAGATAAATTGATAATAAAAAGACATAGGAGGTAAAGTTAGTATTTTTGACCATCTATCTATTATATGCCAGATTGTGCTAAAAAAGAATCCTTTATATATATTATGTCACTTGATATTAAAAATCTGTTATTGGAGTATTTTTATCTGCATTCAGTAAATAGGGAACAAAAACTGAAAAGTTAAGTCATTTGCCAACTTCATACCATAAGTGGCTAAAACTGTCTTCAAACTGAGATATTTGACCACAGCCTATCTTCTTTCTATACCACCATGTTGTACATTGGGGACTATCTTAAATAATACCCTCCCAGAGAAATTTTTTAAATGAATCTTTCTGTTTAAAAGTTTCCTAGAACATTTGGGCTGCAATTTCAGAATGGAACCAAGGGGAAAAGTACAGAAAAATCAGCAAATTTGGAAAACTCAGCAGTGGCTACAGGACTGGAAAAGGTCAGTTTTCATTCCAATCTCAAAAAAAGGCAATGCCAAACAATGTTCAAACTACCGTACAATTACACTCATCTCACATGCTAGTAAAGTAACGCTCAAAATTCTCCAAGCCAGGCTTCAGCAATACATGAACCGTGAACTTCCTGATGTTCAAGCTGGTTTTACAAAGGGCAGAGAAACCAGAGATCAAATTGCCAACATCTGCTGAATCATGGAAAAAGCAAGAGAGTTCCAGAAAAAAAAACATCTATTTCTGTTTTATTGACTATGCCAAACCCTTTGACTGTGTGGATCACAATCAACTGTGGAAAATTTTGAAAGAGATGGGATTACCAGACCATCTGACCTGCCTCTTGAGAAGCCATTATGCAGGTCAGGAAGCAATAGTCAGAACTGGACATGGAAGAACAGACTGGTTCCAAATAGGAAAAGGAGTACGTCAAGGCTGTATATTGTCACCCCACTTATTTAACTTATATGCAGTGTACATCATGAGAAACACTGGGCAGGAAGAAGCACAAGCTAGAACAAAGATTGCTGGAAGAAATATCAATAACCTCAGCTATGCAGATGACACCACCCTTATGGCACAAAGTGAAGAGGAACTGAAAAGCGTCTTGATGAAAGTGAAAGAGGAGAGTGAAAAAGTTGGCTTAAAACTCAACATTCAGAAAATGAAGATCATGGCATCTGGTCTCATCACTTTATGGCAAATGGATGGGGAAACAGTGGAAACAGAGTCAGACTTTATTTTGGGGGGCTCTCAAATGACTGCAGATGGTGATTGCAGCCATGAAATTAAAAGATGCTTAATCCTTGGAAGGAAAGTTGTGATCAACCTAGACAGCATATTCAAAAGCAGAGACATTACTTTGTCAACAAAGGTCTGTCTAGCCAAGGCTATGGTTTTTGCAGTGGTCATGTATAGATGTGAGAGTTGGACTGTGCAGAAAGCTGAGCACCAAAGAATTGATGCTTTTGAACTGTGGTGTTGGAGAAGACTTTAGAGTTCCTTGGACTGTAAGGAGATCCAACCAGTCCATTCAAAAGGAGATCAGTCCTGGGTGTTCCTTGGAAGGAATGATGCTAAAGCTGAAACTCCAGTCCTTAGGCCACCTCATGTGAAGAGTTGACTCATTGGAAAAGACTCTGATGCTGGGAGGGATTGGAGGCAGGAGGAGAAGGGGATGACAGAGGATGAGATGGCTGAATGGCATCACCGACTCAATAGATGTGAGTTTGAGTGAACTCCGGGAGTTGATGATGGACAAGGAGGCTTGGTGTGCTGCAATTCATGGGGTCACAAAGAGTCGGACATGACTGAGAGACTGAACTGAACTAAACTGAAGGAGACAAAAGAGCTGTATGCAAAAAACTATGACACTGCTGAAAAAAAAAATCAAACACAGCATAGACAGATGGAGAGATATTCCATGTTCCTGGGCTGGAAGAATCAACATTGTGATAATGACTATACAACCAAATACAAATTGCAGATTCAGTTTGAGCCCTATCAAATTACCAGTAGCATTTTTCACAGAACTAGAACAAGAAAAACCTCACAATTTGTGTGGAAACACAAAAGAAATCAAATAGCCAAATTCATCTTGAGAAAGAATAATGGAGCTGGTTTAGTCTACGTTAGAAAGCTACAATCATCAAGACGGTATGGTACTGACACAAAATAGAAATATAGACCAATGAAACAAAATAGAAAGCCCAGAGATAAAACCATGCACCTATGGGCACCTTATCTTTGACAAGGAGGCAAGAATATACAATGGGCAAAGATAGTCTTCTCAATAAGTGCTCTGGGAAAACTGGGCAACTACATGTAACAGAATGAACTAGAGCACTTCCTAACACCATGCTGCTGCTGCTGCTGCTAAGTCGCTTCAGTCGTGTCCGACTCTGTGATCCCATAGATGGTAGCCAACCAGGCTCCGCCAACCCTGGGATTCTCCCAGGCAAGAATACTGGAGTGGGTTGCCATTTCCTTCTCCAATGCATAAAAGTGAAAAGTGAAAGTGAAGTCGCTTCAGTCATGTCTGACTCTTAGCGACCACAGCCTACCAGGCTCCTCCATCCATGGGAATTTCCAGGCAAGAGTACTGGAGTGAGTTGCCATTGCTTCCTCTGTCCTAACACCATACACAAAGATAAACTCAAAATGGAATACAGATCTAAATGTAAGAGCAGAAACTATAAAACTCTTAGAGGAAAACATAGGCAGAACATTCTATGACATAAATCACAGTAAGATCCTTTATGACTCACCTCCTAGATTAATTGGAAAATAAAAACAGAAACAAAAATAAGTGGGACCTAATTAAACTTAAAAGCTTTTGTATAGCAAAGGAAACTATAAACAAAGTGAAAAGACAACCAACCCTCAGAATGGGAGAAAATAATAGCAAATGAAGCAACTGACAAAGGATTAATTTCCAAAATATACAAGCAGTTATGCAACTTAATACCAGAAAAAAAAAACAATTAAAAAGTGGGCAAAATATCTAGAGACCTTTCTCCAAGAAGACATAAAGATAAGTAATAAGCACATGAAAAGATGCTCAATATCACTCATTGTTCAGTTCAATTCAGTTCAGTTCAGTCACTCAGTCGTGACCGACTCTTTGGGACTCCATGAATTGCAGCATGCCAGGCCTCCCTGTCCATCATCAACTCTCAGAGTTCACTCAGACTCATGGCCATCGAGTCAGTGATGCCATCCAGCCATCTCATCCTCTGTCATCCCCTTCTCCTCCTGCCCCCAATCCCTCCCAGCATCAGAAACTTTTTCAATGAGTCAGCTCTTTGCATGAGGTGCCCAAAGTACTGAAGTTTCAGCTTTAGCATCATTCCTTCCAAAGAAATCCCAGGGCTCATCTCCTTCAGAATGGACTGGTTGGATCTCCTTGCAGTCCAAGGGACTCTCAAGAGTCTTCTCCAACACCACAGTTCAAAGGCATCAATTCTTTGGCGCTCAGCTTTCTTCACAGTCCAACTCTCACATCCATACATGACCAAAGGAAAAACCATAGCCTTGACTAGACGGACACTAGTCAGCAAAGTAATGTCTCTGCTTTAGAATATGCTATCTAGTTTGGTCATAACTTTCCTTCCAAGGAGTAAGCGTCTTTTAATTTCATGGCTGCAGTCACCATCCGCAGTGATTTTGGAGCCCCCAAAAATAAAGTCTGACACTGTTTTCCCCATCTATTTCCCATGAAGTGATGGGACCGGATGTCATGATCTTCGCTTCTGAATGTTGAGCTTTAAGCAAACTTTTTCACTCTCCTCTTTCACTTTCATCAAGAGGCTTTTGAGTTCCTCTTCACTTTCTGCCATAAGGGTGGTGTCATCTGCATAGCTGAGGTTACTGATGTTTCTCCCAGAAATCTTAATTTCAGCTTGTGTTTCTTCCAGTCCAGCATTTCTCATGATGTACTATGCATAGAAGTTAAATAAGCAGGGTGACAATATACAGCCTTGACGTACTCCTTTCCCTATTTGGAACCAGTCTGTTGTTCCATGTCCAGTTCTAAGTGTTGCTTCCCAGCTTGCCTACAGGTTTCTCAAGAGGCAGGTTAGGTGGTCTGGTATTCTCATCTCTCTCAGAATTTTCCACAGTTGATTGTGATCCACACAGTCAAAGGCTTTGGCATAGTAAAGCAGAAATAGATGTTTTTCTGGCACTCTCTTGCTTTTTCCATGATCCAGCAGATGTTGGTAATTTGATCTCTGGTTCCTCTGCTTTTTCTAAAGCCAGCTTGAACATCAGGAAGTTCATGGTTCATGTATTGCTGAAGCCTGGCTTGGAGAATTTTGAGCATTACTTTACTAGCATGCGAGATGAGTGCAATTGTGCACTACTTTGAGCTTTCTTTGGCATTGTCTTTCTTTGGAATTGGAATGAAAGCTGCCCTTTTTTAGTCCTGTGGCCACTGCTGAGCTGGCATATTGAGTGCAGCACTTTCACAGCATTATCTTTCAGAATTTTAAATAGCTACACTGGAATTCATCACCTCCACTAGCTTTGTTCATAGTGATGCTTTCTAAGGCCCACTTGACTTCACATTCCAGAATGTGTGGCTCTAGATGAGTGATCACACCATCATGATTATCTGGGTTGTGAAAATCATTTTTGTACAGTTCTTCTGTGTATTCTTGCCACCTCTTCTTAATATCTTCTGCTTCTGTTAGGTCCATACCATTTCTGTTCTTTATCAAGCCCATCTTTGCATGAAATGTTCCCTTGTTATCTTTAACTTTCTTGAAGAGATCTCTAGTCTTTCCCATTCTGTTCTTTTCCTCTATTTCTTTGCATTGATCACTGAAGAAGACTTTCTTATCTTTCCTTGCTATTCTTTGGAATTCTGCATTCAGATGCTTATATCTTTCCTTTTCTCCTTGGCTTTTCCCTTCTCTTCTTTTCACAGCTATTTGTAAGGCCTCCCCAGACAGCCATTTGGCATTTTTGTATTTCTTTTCCATGGGGATGGTCTTGATCCCTGTCTCCTGTACAATGTCACGAACCTCATTCCGTAGTTTATCAGGCACTCTATCTATCAGATGTAGGCCCTTAAATCTATTTCTCACTTCCACTGTATAATCATAAGGGATTTGATTTAGGTCATACCTGAATGGTCTAGTGGTTTCCCCTACTTTCTTCAACTTAAGTCTGAATTTGATAATAAGGAGTTAATGATTTGAGCCACAGTCAGGTCCTGAACTTGTTTTTGTTGACTGTATAGAGTTCTCCATCTTTGGCTGCAAAGAATATAATCAGTCTGATTTCAGTGTTGACCATAAAAACTACCATATGACCCAGCAATCCCACTACTGGCCATATACCCTGAGGAAATCATAATTGAAAAAGATACATGTACCTCAGTGTTCATTGCAGCACTATTTACAGTGGCTAGGACATGGAAACAACCTAGATGTCAATCACTAGATGAATGGTTAAAGAAGCTATGGTACATACATAGAATGGAACATTACTCAGCCATAAAAGGGATGCATTTGAGTCAGTGCTAATGAAATGGATGAACCTAGAGCCTCTTATACAGAATGAAGTAAGTCAGAAAGAGAACAACAAATATCATATATATATATTAACATATATATATGGAATATAAAAAGATGGTATTGATGAACCTATTTGCAGGGTAGCAATGGAGACACAGACATAAAGAACAGACTTATGGACACAGAGAGTGAGTAGGAAGAAGAGGTGGGATGAATGAAGAGTGGCATGGGCACATATACACTAACATGTAAAATTGATAGCCAGTGGGAATTTATTGTATGGCTCAGGGAACTCAAACTGGGGTCCTGAGACAATGGGGGGGTGGGGGGCCAGGGGAGGGGTCAGGGGAGGGAGGTAGGAAGGAGGCCCAAGAGGGGATATATGTATACCTATGGGTGATCCATGTCAATGTATGGCAAAAACCAATACAATATTGTAATTATCCATCAATTACATAAATTTTTTAAAAGAATATGTGCATTTATGAAAACACACAGAAAAGTCTGGATGGATATGTACTAAAGTGTATGGTGATTATTTCCAGGAATGTTAAGGGAATTGAAGGGTGAAGGGAGTAAAGGGGAGTTTTCACTTTTTCTTCTTTATGCCCCTGAATTGCTGAAAAAATTTTACAACTGGGTATTACTTCTGTAATTGTAAAAAGCACTTTTTAAAGGAAAAAAAGCATTTAATTAGATAATACCTATAAAGTGACTCGTTGAGTACCTGGCATAAAGTTGGAAGATAGTGTCATTCTCTGCCATGCTTTCTGGTCGACCACCAAGAAATCACTCAGTGAAGAGAGAGAAAATATTGGAAACATTTTCTAAATATTTACAAATTTAAAATGTCTTTGTTCCTTATAAAATATTTCTGTTTGCAGTAAATATTTGGTCAGTTATTTAATCTTCAATTTTCTGTTCTTCCCTAAAGGCAATTCCTCTGTTAATCATAGACTATAATGAACTTTATAAATACTACACTATAGGAAGAGATTTGAGGTTCTAAGTTTCCCTGAAGAGCATATCAATACAGAAAAATTAGGAAACAAGTGACTTATTAGCCATAGCCACAGGAAATACTTTATTAATAACATTTCAAAGAAAGAAGTGTTTACACACAGTTTTTCATATCCATTCTCCATACTGCTGAAGGAGAACGGGGACAGATGTGCTCAGAATAACAAGTAATCCCCAAATCATCTGCAAAATGGAATTTAGTTTGCTAGTTCTCCACATTGCAAACAGAATAAGAACATTTTTCCAAGTCATATTTTTGTGTTGCTTTCTCCCATTCTGAAATACAAACTGACAATGTGCCATGACATAAATCAAAAGAAAAAAAGATTTTTATACCTGGAAAAGGGACATTTATATTAAAGGAACTGCGGTCATAGATTTCAAAGTTGTAAGAGACTATGGGGGCTACTTAGTCCAGCCTACTGACCTGTGTAGGAATCATGTATTACACTCTCTGTGACTGTGGCTCAGCTTTTGCATGCAAAATTAGATAACTCATAGGAATCGCTGTTTAACTGAACAATGAAAGTGCACAGCAGTAATAGCCATGATAACAGTAACCTTGGCTATCAGGGAAAAGAGGTAGCTAATACATTCTATAGGGTCCTGGGAAACTTTCTAGAAATGTTGCCTGATTTATCAGTTAGAATGGCTTCTAGATGCATCTAACATAATACTTAATGTAATAATGGTTAAATAAGGAAGACATTTATGTGATATAGCTTTTAAAAATCTAGAGAAAAGCAATACCAGAGCAGTTTTAGTGGCTTAAGGGTGTATTAAAGTTCTTTCCATCATAGTACTCCACCTTTAGTTTCTTAGTCTTTCATGCTTAGGCTTACGGCCCCCTGGCGGCAAGATGGCTTCCCAAGCTCTCGGAATCATATCTTCATATGGTCAAGTCTAAAGAAATGAATCATAGAGGTGACCAAAGAGGGAGCAAAAGAGAAAGAGAAAGTTTTTTTTCAAGTCATTATACTTTTAGCAAGGAGGACCTAGAAAAAATTCCCTACGAAACGTCTCTTTACATACAAATGTCTAAACATTAACATGGCTCCCTAGCTGCAAAGGAAGCTGGAAAGTCAATATGCTGCTTGTTTAGCTTCTACAGTGGGAGGTGGGCAATGGTGAAGGAACATTGAAAATGGCCTCTGGGTCAGTTATAAGTGTTTGACACAATTACCACTGTGTCATTTCTTTTTCATGGGAGCATGACCTAGGGGAGGATGGATCCTCTTCAACCCCAAGGGATGAATCATGATTGAACTAAGAAATTCAGTGCCTCATGCCAGTTAGGAATGGGAATGGGATGCAGTTCTAGCAATGAGATGTGAGACGATATCGCCTAGAAGTCTGGGGAGCTTCTGGGAGTCTTAACTCCCATCCAGAAAGAAAGGGCTATGCTCTCTTCCCCTCTTTCAGAATTTGTATATTTTTGTTTGAGGTTCTGGTACTTGGAGTAGGTTCTAGTACATGGAGCTCTATTAAACCACGAGAGGATATATGTGTAGACAAAATCCAATGCCCTGAAAAAGAGAGACTGGAGAGAGAAAAAGGACACCCATCCTTCTAAACTCTGGAACTTCCTACCTCCATCCTTCTGAACTCTGGAACTTCCATACTTTTTGTTATGGGTGATTGCTATCTTTTGTTTGCTCAAAAAAGCAAATCGTGGGACAAAGGGCTAATATACACTGCATTAGATGGTACAATATCAGGAAACGTGTGCAGAACAGAGAGAATGAAGCCAAGAAGGAGGAAGGGTCAATATGAGAACACATTATCAAGCTGGCTGCCATTCAGCATGATGGTCCTCTAAGAAGCCATGTAAACTGCATCTCAGGACAGTGTATCAGAGAGGGAGGGTGGATAGCTTCTCCACCAACTCTCACTTCTTGTCAATCAAGGATTTTCCTGTGGTGTGTTAATTGTCCATACGTCTAAGTTTTCCATGCATAGGTACCAGCCAGGTTATACAGCACCTAATAGCTTAGCATTGACCTTGGGAAGCCTTGGAAAGGAGTGTGGTGCAGTGCAGGGATGAGTTGAGGTGTAGTCAGATTGCACCTAATTCTGATGGAGTCTCAGTGGTGGATATAAGGATTCAGGTGATATGGTGTCTAATATATTCTACAGCTTGCATCAATCGGTTCTCCTCTTGACCTCCACTTTTGAAAACAAGATATCTTACTTCTTTTCTGAGAGAAAAGATATGACTGATTAATCACAGAGTCCTTTTCAAGGTGGTAGCTTCAAAGACTCAAGGCAAGAGGGTTTTTGTAACTAACTATGATTCTTGCTGTTGTAGCTGGTTGAACTCTTGATTCATATCCATCATCTTCACCCTTGATTACCATGCTGGATTACTCTAAACCTTTGTGGCCTTGCCTTTGTTGGACCATGTTTCCTGAAACTGCCCATTCTCTAAAATCTCAGGGCATGGAATCACCAAAAGAAGCCCCAGTGAATTCTTCTTGCCTCCATTATGTAGTTGTGCCCCTGGTTCTTTATGTAATAATCAATTAACCCCACTGGCACTGGTACTCCTTTCTTTTTTTTCTGACCCATAGGCATGAAGAACTCAATGCACTGATGGCCTCAGAATGATAAGCAGGAGGTATCTAACATAATTTAATAGTCAATATCCTGTTGTTTAAGTCATTTTGAGTTAAATTTTGTTTTTCTCCTGGCAGTCTAAAACATCCTCACTAATGTAACACAGGAAGTGACAGCTAAAGTTGAGATCCAAAAGAATAGCAGAAATTAAAAGTAGGCAAAGATTATGGGCAAACATGTTTCAGGAAGATGGACAAACATAAATATCTGTATAGGAATAAAAATGTAAAGTGTTTGAAGAGAGTTAATTGGTTCAATATGGCCAGAATCAAGATTATTTTTAAAAGTTACTTGAAGTTTCTTATATAATGTTGGCAGTTTGAAAGGAGAGTTCAGTGCCTTTCAGGAATCCAACCTGAAGAAGAACCTTGTGTCACAATATAATAGCAGACATTGCCTTGTCTTTTGAGAATTAAATAACACTGGCTCATATTTCTAATTTCACCTCATGCTATTGGATTAGTTTCCCCCAAGATTTTCCTAAACTTTGTGGCTTATGCTCCAATTTCTAGTTCTAATTTCCATTACAGTTAGGTGCATTTGTCTTTTGCTTTCTGTGGCCGTGCTCTTCTCTTCATCATTTCATATTCAACAAAACTCTTTCCCTCGCCTCTGCAAAATGCCAGTCAACTATGGGAAAAGTCAAGATTCACTTAATATATTTTGGAGGGTGGGTGGGTGGGTGGAGAGAGGCAATAAAAGGGGTTCAATTATAGCACAGGTGATGACTTAAGAGGACATCCTTATTGTAAGACCCCCTCTGCCAGACCTTGCAGAGTATGAGGGGAATTCTCATGGGCCAACATCATTCTTCAAGTTTCCTGTCCTGTAGTCATAATATGGTCTTTCACCTCCAAGGATTTCCCCACTTCTTCACTATTCATTTTCCCCAGCAGCTTTCAAATGCCTCCCTCATTGTTATACAGAGATATTCAGTTTGAACATCCTAATCCTTCCCTGATTAAGAGTCAAAGGGCCATCTTTCCACAACCAAGATTGTTCATCAAGGTGGTTTTGGTAAACAAATGCATCCCTCTCCCTGAATCTCAGCTCTTTGTCTGAGAACTGTGGAAAATTCTTCTGAGAACAGTGGAAAATTCCAGCAAACTGTGGAAAATTCTTAAAGAGATGGGAATACCAGACCACTTGACCTGCCTCTTGAGAAATCTGTGTGCAGGTCAAGAAGTAACAGTTAGAAGCAGACAGGGAAAAATGGATTAGTTCCACACTGGGAAAGGCATACATCAAGGCTGTATATTGTCACCCTGCTTATTTAACTTATATGCAGAGTGCATTATGTGAAATGCTGGGCTGGGAGAAATATCAATAACCTCAGATATGCAGATGACACCACCCATATGGCAGAAAACAAAGAAGAGTAAAGAGCCTCTTGAAGAAAGTGAAAAAGGAGAGTGAAAAGTTGGCTTAAAATTCAACATTCAGAAAACTAAGATCATGGCATCTGGTCCCATCACTTCATGGCAAATAGATGGAGAAACAATGGAAACAGTGACAGACTTTATTTTCTTGGGCTCCAAAATCACTGCAGATGGTGACTGCAGCCATGAAATTAAAAGATGCTTGCTCCTTGGAAGAAAAGCTGTGACCAACCTAGGCAGCATATTAAAAAGCAGAGACATTACTTTGCCAACAAAGGTCTGTCTAGTCAAAGCTATGGTTTTTCCAGTAGTCATGTGTGAATGTTGAACTATAAAGAAAGCTGAGTGCTGAAGAAAGGATGCTTTTGAACTGTGGTATTGGATGATACTCTTGAGAATCTCTTGGACTGCAAGGAGATCCAACCAGTCCATCCTGAAGGAAATCAGTCCTCAATATTCATTGGAAAGACTGATACTGAAGCTGAACCTATAATACTTTGGCCATCTGATGCAAAGAACTGACTCATTTGAAAAGACCCTGATGCTGGAAAAGATTGAAGGTGGGAGGAGAAGGGGATGACAGAGGATGAGATGGTTGGATGGCATCACCGACTCAATGGACGTGAGTTTGAGCAAGCTCTGGGAGTTGGTGATGGATAGGGAGGCCTGGGGTGCTGCAGTCCATGGGGTCACAAAGAATCAGACATGACTGAGTGACTGAAATGAACTAAACTGAACTGAATCTGGGAACTGGTTTCTCTACACTTCATTTGAGAGAGAAGGAAAACTTGGGAGTAAGGAGTTGATTGGGAGAAGTTTCTCTGAGGGGATACTAATCTTGAGCTGAGTCTTGAAGGTGAAGTTAGAGTCAATAGGGAAAGAAGTGCAGAGACAACATTCTCCTTGAGCAAAGACATTGAGGATGAGCATGGTGAACACCCATCCCCTGTTTTATGCCTCCTTCCCCTGCAGCATCTTTTAACCTTCAACAAATTATTTGAGCGAGTGAATAAAAGAGAGAACCCTTGGACTTGATCTGAAAGGCCAGCAGTCCAGAGGCTACCAGCCACTGTCTCTAATGAGAACACAGGGGAGAGTCCCTTCAAGCTGTGCATGTGCTCACTAGGGTCACATACAGTAAGAGGTATTGAACATTCCTTTTAAGTTCCAGACAGTTTCCCTATAATGTAGAGCTTAAGAGTATTGCTCTTGAATCCAGGCTGCTTAGATTCAAATGCTGGCTCAACCACTTGATATCCATGGGATCTTGGTTCAGCCACTGAACCTCACTAGGCCTGGGTTTCCTTATCTGTAAAACTGGGATAATGATAGCACAGGGTTTTCTGAAGATTAAAAAAGCCATGTCTATGTCAACTGCTTAGAACAGTGCTTGTCACAAACTAAGCCCTTATTAAATATTAGCTCAATGCAAATCATTGACTTGACTCATTGACAATGATGGCTTGTAATACCTCATGTGTGAGCCATGAAAATAGTTATAATCCCAGCTGCTTCTGCCACACAAGTTTTTATAGTGGGAAATGGATCTGATGTCCATTAATTTGCACAACCTGTTTAACCTGGACCTCTAGAGCATGTAATGGGAACAAAATTTGGAACCAAAAGCATGGGTATAAGAAGGAAAATCACCACATATGTTTCAAAGGAATGCCCGGCTGCATTTTTATGGAGCTGTTATCTTCTTGCTGGGGACATGTTCTTTATGTTTTGTGTGCATGC
Source organism: Madoqua kirkii (assembly GCA_006408675.1). Taxonomy (NCBI): domain Eukaryota; kingdom Metazoa; phylum Chordata; class Mammalia; order Artiodactyla; family Bovidae; genus Madoqua; species Madoqua kirkii. The sequence goes on from SJYC01014131.1 coordinate 13,295, forward strand.
TCAGTTACTAAGTTGTGTCTGACTCTTTGTGACTCCACAGACTGCAGCCCTCCAGGCTCCTGTGTCCATGGGATTTCCCAGGCAAGAATACTGCAGTGGTGGGTTGCCATATCCTTCTCCTTGGGCTCTTGGTTGCTACCAAAAATGATGCTCATGGAAGCTTCAATATATACTAGCTGGGTCTTACCTTCATAAATTTTGATGTTATCAATAATTGGTTTGGGTTTTAGCTTGAACTGTGGGTTTTAGGGGCTTCCCTGGTGGTTCAGATGGTAAAGAATCTGCCTGCAATACAGGAGACCTGGGTTCGATCCCTGGGTTGGGATTCCTCACCTGGGTCAGGAAGATCCTCTGGAAAAGAGAATGATACCCACTCCAGTATTTTTGCTTGGAGAATTTCATGGACAAAGGAGCCTGGGGAGCTACAGCCCATGGAGTTACAAAGAGCTGAACACAACTGGGATTTTAAAAAACTCTCCAGGTCTCACAATTGAGAACTACTGTTTAAAAAACACTCACCAGCAAACCACACCCGAGACAAATTAAATCAGAATCATTGTGGGTAAATCTTGGGCATCAGCATTTTAAAGGCTCCTCTAGTGATTTAATGTTCAGCCACCACTCCTGTGGTTCCAGAATGACCATTCTGGAAGCTCATTGATTTGGATCTGATCTTAAGTGCTGCCAAGGCTATACTCAGTGATGTCTCATCAGTTTCACAGCTTCCAATGACAAAATATCATACCTATCTTTAAAAAGACAACCTTGTTATTGAAATTTCTGCCAAAGCCCCCCCTGAAATTTGGCCTTGCAAGTGAGATGTATTTATAATGTGATTTTTGATAATGTGAGAATTCTTAAGATTACAAACCTCATGCTGATAATAGTGCACTGCTATGCTTTAAAAAAAAAAATCTTTTTGGCCACCCCAAAAGCAGATTCTTAGTTCCCTGACCAGGGATTGAAGCCCTTGCAGTGGAAACGTGGACTCTTAACCACTGGACCAACAGGGAGGTCCCTGCTATGCTTTTGATTCCCAGAATGTACCATTTTTTCTGGTAAAATTATCTCCAGGATTTTCTTTGTAAAGTCACTTTTCTTTAACTCTTTTCCTCTGTTTTTTGTTTCATTGGTAGAGAAGAAGGAGGCCCCAGTTAGTGTAAGCCAGTTAGCATATCCTATTCCTATGGGCACGGTGATTGGTTCCAAGATGATCAAGTGATCATTTTCTGGCCAGTGAGAGTTGAACTTGGGTTCAGCTATGGAGAAAGAGAAGCTTCACCTTAGTGGATGTGAAACTGAGGTATGAGGTCGGGAGTTGGTGAGAGGAGGCAAGCTGTCTGAGAATGAAGTCCCGCACAGAGGAGAGCTGAGCAGAGAGTCATGGTGAAGTTGCCTGCTTTCTTGATAAAGCCCTTGGCACCAGCAGAGCCAGATTACTCTCCAGCTTCCCTCTTGCCCATGTCAATGACTTCTCTTTCTGTGAAAGCCAGTTTGAAGTGAGTTTTGACCTAATTGCCCTGACGCATCTAACTGATATAGCAGAACAGAGGCGAGAATTTACATAGCAAAGTAAGTTTAGCTCTTCTAAGTCATTTCTTGCCTGCTTCTTCCTTTGGTCCTTGCCAGAGTGCTGTGGAGTCAGTGTTGCCAAGTGCTAGACAGTCAGCTCTGTGGGTACAAGAAGCCAGGGAGCGTGTCTCCCTCTCCCCAGCACGTTGCCATACAGGAGGCAGGCACTCACTAAATAACTGTTGAGAGAAAGAGTGCATTCAGAGATTTCAGTGTAGTTTCAGCCTCACCCAGGACTCCTCTTTATCTAAAATGAGCACCCACCATTTCTTGAATGGACCTGATATTTTTAGACTTTTGGCCAAGTCATTCCTTCCACCTAGAATATGCTTTCTGTTTCCTCTGGGTTTCAGATCCTCATTTACCATTCAAGACCAGAACAAATGTATCTCTTTATGAGGTTTGCTTTGCTGTAATGATGTTCTTACTCTCTAAGATCCTGCAGAAAGAAGGTGAAAATTCGGAAAAATCCAGATTGGAATCTCCATAGTGGCACTTCCTAGCTCTGTGACCTTGAGCAGCCATTTAGCTGCTGTAAGCCTGTGTTTCCTTAGTACAAATTTGAGATGAAAAGCCTGCCAATCTAATATGTCTGTTGTGGAAAGCAGATGAAACATACAGTGTATACATTTTCTGTGTGTTCTCGCACAGAGAAGACAGTGATTCTAAGAGGCACTATTTTTTTCCCCATTTCACATTATTGAGTAACTCATGCAATTAAGTAACCCATGTCCAAGGCAAATAACTATTCATTTACTTATTTTTAGTCATTATTTATTGAGCCCCTACTATGTGTCAAGCTCTGGAGGGTTCTAAAGACATAGTACTAAACAAGACAGATAAAAATCCCCACTCGCATATTCATACGAGAAAGTAGATCTGACAAATAGATAACCACGTGCATAACAAATGGCACAGAGGGGAAGTTTAGGGATATTATGGGGAGGGAATATCAAGATACTGGAACTTGAACGTGACTTCTCTGAGTTATGACAGTTAAACGGAAGTGGGAAGAACATGCATGTCCTCTTCCCCTGTTACATAAGAGGGATCGACCTCTTTCTGTCCCTCCTGGTCCGGGGGGGCTCTGACTCAGGCAGCCGGGCACCCCTTCTCTGCAGATCCCTGCCTTGGCCAGCCCCAGCGACATGTGGAGACCTTGGAGAAGGACTTCATGCCCCTGGCTTGCCTGTTCCTGGCTCTTCTTATCACTGCTGCCAGTTATTACATCCATCCCCTTCACGCGCCTCTCCACTCTGACCAGGCTTCTGATATTTCATTGTTCTCTGAAATTACCTCCATAAGATTTGAAATAAAAGTGAGAAATGGCCTCTTAGAGCCTCCACGTTGGCTCAGTGCAGTTTTTCCCTCCCTTCTTTCATGCCACAATCAGCAGAGTTGATACAGCCCCTTCTCAAAGACTAGTCTTGCCCAGAAGCTTCTCATGGCAAGTGCCCGAGGCTGAGGTTTATAAATGGGCAGCACACAGACTGTGGACACACACAGTAGTTTAAAAATTGGGGAATTTCACATGAAAATCCACATTTCTGGCTTCTCCTGAAAGGCCAGAAGAATCGTCAGCACCATTCCCACCTCTCCAAAGGCAATACCGAGCTGGAGCTGAGTGATGGCCATCTCCTTTAGTTAATCACACTGTAGTTCATCGCAGACCCCACTGCTCTCTGTTGACCCCCAACCCAGCCTTCTATAGTCATTTACTGTACTTTCCTGGTCTTTGAAACCACAAGAGTTTGCATTGATTTTAATTCGTATTTAAAGTGGTCCTGAAATGTTGTAAACACTAAATTAAGAGTAGCTATTATTAATAGTAATTGTGGTAATAGTCAAAGAGTACAGCCTTAGGGCTGACTTTTAAAAAGTATATATAGGGCCTTTCTCATAGCAATTGGATAGGAATAATGATAGCTCAACAAATATTCAAAATGATACCTTCCCTTCTTCCTAATCAGTAGTCCTACCTTAGAAAATTTCTTAGTAAACTGCATAAAATCCTCACCCATAATAGAAGCAGAACATGTTGTAACTAAGTAATTATTATTTACTGCCATTATATAATTAGACATAATTTCAATAATTGCCTTAACAGAAACTACGTGAATAAATATTCCTTAGGAAAACACAAATGAATGAAAAGGGAATCAAAGTCGGTGATGACACCTGCAAGATCCAGAGGGCCCTTTCCCTTTTGGGTCAGGCGAGGATGCTATGCACCGAGTATAGTCATCAGGGAAGTGGACTGGTCAGGCAATTGGGTCTTTTTGAGAATGGATTCAGACCAGTGAGTTTTCTTTGGCTCAGTCTCTAGCAAGATGGTCCATCAGTAAAAGGAAATAACAATTTAACCGAACTTCAATCTGCTTACTACTATATATGTGAGTGTCCTGCTGAAGCTGACCACTCTCTTTCCTTCCTCTCCTCTCTTTCTTATCCCTTTCCTCCTCCTTCTCTTTCTTCTTCTTCCTCTTCCTGTCCTTCTCCTCTCTTTTTTCTTCTTCCCCTTCTCTCTCTCCTTCCTCCCTCTCTCCTTTATTCAGTGGTCCTTGAGTAGCTGCCTCCTGCTGTGGGCATTCTCCTAGGTGCTGGTGATACGGTGGGGCACCGAGTAGGAATGGACAATACCTTGTTGGGGTTTGCTATGTAGCCTCTCCTCCCTTTGGCTCCTGGGAAATGTGATGCAATCTGTCATTCCATACATGCTTGTTGATCACCTACTAGGTGTCAGTCAGGGAACTAGGTACTAATCTGCAGTGATCAAGCCAGTATGGCCTTTTTCTCTAAAAGTTCACATTCTAGAGAGGAGTAGACTGATAAAGCAAACAATCAAAGCAGGAAAATAGTAGGCACTGAAATGCTATGCTAAAATTAAGATGTGTTACAGGTGTCTGAGGAGACACATTTAACACAGAACCTAGCTTGTGAACACTTAAAAGTTCTGTTCCAGCTTTCTTCACTGTCCAGACAACCTGCATGATCTTGCTCTTTGCTTTTCTCTCATTTTTGTCTTGGAGTCTGGAGTCAGAGAAACTTGGGTTTGAATCCCAGCTCTGACTCTGTCTCTGAGCAGTGCCTTTGCTATTCTAGAACTAAGTAATGTATTGTTGATTGATTTTATCTGCTCACTGTCTGTCTCACCAAACCTAAGCTCCTCAATCTCCCTTGTAATCCTGACTCCTGTGCACCTAACACCCTTCTAAGGCCTTGATAGGCAGATACATGTTTATTGACTGACAACATGCATGTGAGTTAATTTTCTTTGTTCTGATGCCTAGTCATTTAGAGTGGACCAGGTAAAAGGGAGACCTGTGTGTCAGTGTTAGCATCACATTTGGAACCCACCCACCCCACCTCCCCCCACTTCTTATAATGACGCTGACACTCACATGTGTAAAGCTGTTAGGACTGTTGTCCTCAGATTTACAAAGACCGAATGCAGTGGATAACGCCCACCTTTCTTGCGTGAAGGAGAAATAAAGGATAGTCGTATGGCTTTCTTCAGCTCCATCTGTGTGTGTGAGGAGCGTTACACTGGCAGTAATTACAGAAAGGAGAGGAAATGGAATAAGTAGCAAAGGAAGAATTAGTTGTACTCGACCTAATTAAAATCCTGTAGAAAGAATTCTTCTCCTATTTGCAAAGGTGATCTAGCATGACCTTGAAGCCATTGTATTAACCACTGTACTTTTCATTTTAAGGGGAATAAATGACAGAAAAATCATCTGGGAAAGGCAACCCTTTACTTGCCTTGCAGAAATTAAATGACCGCGATTTCTGAACCACTTCCTCCAATGAAATTAAATTGTATTGAACCCTGTCGGTTAACAAGGGAAAGCTAATCAAGCTGGAGAAGGGAGGAGCTCACCCAGCTGATACTCTGCCAAGAGATGAGGACTTTAGGGAAAAGTAGCAGCAAGGCAAGAGCCTGGGGCCTTTGATCAAAGTTGACTGAGCTTTTTCACTGTTTAAAAAACACACACACATTGAAGATACGAAGTCTTCCTTCCTAGGTAGTATTTATGCTATTTTATATGTCTTAAAGGTAGAGAGCTATTTTTCTACAATCTAGCACAGGTTAGAAAGTTTCCAGGCAGATTATCTACCCAGAAGGAAATTGCTTTAGTTAGAAAATGACAACCACTAGCATGAGAGCTATCATGGATATATTTTTTTTATCATGTCAAGCTCTTTGTACACATTATCTTATTTAATTCTTGCAACTATTTATATTAGCTTCTATTATGTTCCCTGTTTTACAGATAAGAAAACCAATGCTTGGAAATGTAATTTGCCCAGGGCCACACAGAGTAACTGAATAGCAGATAGGGGCCAGAATTCAGGCTTGTCAGATTCTGTGATCAAAACAATCTTTTGTCCCAACTTGGCCATGCCACCTACAGGAGTGTTTTTCCTCAGGCAGGATGTCAGAGGCCCTTTATTCCCAAGTGGGAGGTATCATGGGCCCAGCTTGCTCTGGTTTGGTACTGGCAGTGTATTCTATAACTGCATGCTAAGTTACTTCAGTTCAGTTCAGTTGCTCAGCCGTGCCCAACTCTACGACCCCATGAACAGCAGCACGCCAGGCCTCCATGTCCATAACCAACTCCACCCAAACCCATGTCCATTGAGTCAGTGATGATATCCAGCCATCTCATCCTCTGTCATCCCCTTCTACTCCTGCCCTCAATCTTTCCCACCATCAGTCTTTTCAAATGAGTCAGCTCTTTGCATCAGGTGGCCAAAGTATTGGAGTTTCAGCTTCAGAATCTGTCCTACCAATGAACACTCAGGACTGATCTCCTTGAGGGTGGACTGGTTGGATCTCCTTGCAGTCCAAGGGACTTTCAAGAGTCTTCTCCAACACCACAGATCAAAAGCATTAATTCTTTGGTGCTCAGCTTTCCTTATAGTTCAATTCTCACATCCATACATGACCATTGAAAAACCATAACCTTGACTAGACCGACCTAGGCTGACAAAGTAATGTCTGTGCTTTTTAATATGCTGTCTAGGTTGGTCATAACTTTCCTTCCAAGGAGTAAGCGTCTATTAACTTCATGGCTGCAATCACCATCTGCAGCGATTTTGGAGCCCAGAAAAATAAAGTCTGACACTGTTTGCACTGTTTTCCCATCTATTTGCCATAAAGTGATGGGACTGGATGCCATGAACTTAGTTTTCAGAATGTTGAGCTTTAAGCCAAGTTTTTCACTCTCCTCTTTCACTTTCATCAAGAGGCTCTTTAGTTCTTTTTCACTTTCTCCCATAAGGGTGGTGTCATCTGCATATGTGAGGTTATTGATATTTCTCCCGGCAGTCTTGATTCCAGCTTGTGCTTCTTCCAGCCAGTGTTTCTCATGATGTACTCTGCATATAAGTTTAATAAGCAGGGTGACAATATACAGGCTTGATGTCCTCCTTTTCCTACTTGGAACCAGTCTGTTATTCCATGTCCAGCTTTAACTGTTGCTTCCTGACCTGCATATAGGTTTCTCAAGAGGCAGGTCAGGTGGTTTGAATGTTGAGCTTTAAGCCAACTTTTTCACTCTCGTCTTTCACTTTCATCAAGAGGCTTTTTAGTTCCTCTTCACTTTCTGCCATAAAAGTGGTGTCATCTGCATATCTGAGATTATTGATATTTCTCCCAGCAGTCTTGATTCCAGCTTGTATTCCTTCCAGTCCCGCGTTTCTCATGATGTACTCTGCATAGAAGTTGAATAAGCAGGGTGACAGTATACAGCCTTGATGTACTCCTTTTCCTATTTGGAACCAATCTGTTGTTCCATGTCCAGTTCTAACCATTGCTTCCTGACCTGCATACCGGTTTCTCAAGAGGCAGGTCAGGTGGTCTGGTATTCCCATCTCTTTCAGAATTTTCCACAGTTGATTGTGATCCACACAGTCAAAGGCTTTGGCATAGTCAATAAAGCAGAAATAGATGTTTTTCTGGAACTCTCTTGCTTTTTCCATGATCCAGTGGATGTTGGCAATATGATCTCTGGTTCCTCTGCCTTTTCTAAAACCAGCTTGAACATCAGGGAGTTCACTATTCACGTATTGCTGAAGCCTGGCTTGGAGAATTTTGAGCATTTCTTTACTAGTGTGTGAAATGAGTGCAATTGTGCAGTGGTTTGAGCCTTCTTTGGCATTGCTTTTCTTTGGACTTGGAATGAAAACTGACCTTTTCCAGTCCTGTGGCCACTGCTGAGTTTTCCAAATTTGCTGGCATATTGAGTGCGGCACTTGCACAGTTAGACTTAGCAGAGTATCATCTGAAAAGATACCCTATCCATCAGGAGGGAGAATGTGGACAGAGGAGAAAGGGAGATATACTGAAACAGTCTCCATCCAAACTACCCAAGAGAAGAGAACACTCTTGTTGCTGTGATTTGAGAAGCCCTGACATGTAGTTGGACATGCCAGGATGCCATTAGCATGATGCTATTTAAATGTTGTTTCATGAAATAGACTCCTCTGGTCAGATTTCCAGTTCATTAAGCAACATTCTGATTATAATTTGCCTTCCCAGCTAGATTGGTCTACAGGGAGGAAACATGCTGGTTTACGCTGACGTGAGCATTCTGATCCATATGGCAGTTACGGTTCTCATTGTAAACGAATGTACTAAACGGAGTGATATTCTAGTCTGTCTGCTAGTCTCTTATGAGCTTAATATGGTCTACTGCTGAAAGATGACTTGCATCAGAGGACCAGATGCGAGTGAATGCAGTGAAACTCCAGCTCCTAAGTTACAAAGTTGAGCTTCTGGCCAGGAGGATGTACTCATGAAGGTAAACACCTTCTCAGGACTGCTAGCTCCATTTTGAAATAACAGTTTCAGAGTGAGCTGTTCAGATGAGATGCGGCTAGAGGCGACGCATGTGGGTGTTCTTGAGAAGCTGCAAGTATGAGAGAGTGGCAAGGAGGGAGATGAGGCGGGAGAGAAGAGCAGAAGACAGGTTGTGAAATGACTGTTCTTTTGTAGGGAGGGTATTTCATTCATTTTTTAAAAAGTAAATTGGATTGCTAGAAATTCATCTGTGATTATTGTGTCCAAATACCATTCTGTCTTTCATGATGAATTTTTATTGAAAAAGCCTTTTGTTATTTAAAATTCAAGTTGATTGGTTGACCAGATAATCTTCCTGCTTATGTTGTGTTCACTAGGGTAGGTGAAGGTCATTAGGCTACTATGTGATGACTGAAGGCATAACTAGCCAGCCATCGTGACTTTTTGGTCCGCTGTTTATCCTTATAATTCTAGTAATTCTGTTCTTTTCCTCTAAGCCTTGTGCAATACCACTTGAATGTCTCTATTGAATTTCTAATGAAATTGTGTAACCCTAATGATGGAGAGTTGTTTTGACTAGGGGCCGTCCCCAAGACTTGTAATCTCTTATAGGGTTCTTGAGAGTCTCCTTTTCATGAAGTAAATTTACTTACTTGAAAAGTAGCTCTTTCTTAGCTCTATCAAGTTTTCATGACTCAAAGCCTTTATGTAATGTGACTGAGTTTGGAAACTTAGACCTTTGAAATGGTGTTTTGGTGAGATAAAGGTAGTAGTAACACTTTTTTTTTTCCTGAAATGAAGAAACCTACTTACTTGACGTTTTGCCTTTTCTAGTGTTTTACTAATATTTATGGAAAACTCAAAATTGGTTTGTGGCATTGGCTCTTACTCTGTCCATTGATGGCACTGTGTTATTAAAACAGTGAAGGATTTTTTAAAACTTTTTTTTTCTTTTGGTAGCAAAATTACTGTAGTATTTTTTGTCACATATCTGCTCGCTATTTCACTCATTATCGTACTTCTAAATTCTCTCTTATTTGACATCAGTTAATGAGGAAGAATAATAAGTTATTTTGGTAAAGTCAAGGGACAAAGTCAGATCTCTTTTTTAATACTGCTTCTTTGGGTTCGTTGTACAGATATAACATGTGTTTCTTGTCTTCACTTAATAATTAACCTCTGATTTTATTTCTTACCAATACCTCTAGGAAAAACATATAACCAATGAAGAAGAACACCGTAGGAGGATGGAAGAGGCCAGATGCAGCTCAAGGATCAACTTCTTTGTCTGGAGACTGAACAGGAATCCATCCTTGGGGTGATAGGAAAGGAAATTGATGCAGCTTGTAAAATGTTCTCCAGGGACTCAATGGACAAATTGAAAGTAATTACGAGTTGCTATGTGCCTTTCACATATATTAGTTTCCTAATATATAATTATAATAGGATTTAATGCATAGTTACCTGGTCATCACATTTTTATTCCAGAGAGTTTTATGGAACAAAATAACATCTTACACTTTTTAGAATGAGCTATTATCTACTGCACAGTCACGGTAAAGAAAGTGTGCTGCCACTCCACTGAATTGCTTGCCTGTCACTCTGTAAAAGAAAATGTCGTACAAGTGAAAGCCGTCAAGGCACGAAGCCTGGGTTTTGAATTTTTTATTATCATAGGCCATTTTTATTGTTATTAGTATATTACTGGCTCACATCTATTGAGTGCTAGCTATATTACACATATTGTTGTAAGTACCGTATATACGTTCTCTCTCTATTCTGAAACCACCCTGTCCTTTAGATACTCACACTAAATCCACTTTAAGCAAGAGAAAGCAAGACTTGAAGGGGATAAGTAACTTGCCCCTGGCCATGTATCTAGTCTAAAGCTAGAATTAGGACTTCAAGTATTGGGAGTTTAACTCTGGAGCTTAAACAAGTATCTACCATGCTATTTGCCTTCCCTGTTTAAACAAATTGCATTTTATTTAGTTTTCCTATCTTTAAAATGGGTTATTGCCACTAAATTTGTAGTCCTAGTAAAATAATAAATAAAAACAGAAGTAATCATGGATATTCTTAATTCCTTGAAGTAAGTACCTCCTTACACTCTAGTCCTAGTACTGCTAAGTTATATACAAAGAGCATTGCAGTGCTTTAGTGCGGTATAACCACAGTACATTACAGTTTAGCCCATCATTTCCCCTTGTAGTTATTTCATTTGATGCTATAACAGCATTCAAATTATTGTATTATGCATTAAGGGGTTTTTTTAACCTTTCCCATATTTGTCATTCATCTTTTTTCTCAAATAAAATATTCTTCCCTAAACTACTTTCCACTCTTTTTTCTTGTTCTTTCTACCTATCTTTTTTTTTTTTCTTAAATTGTTTTCAAGAACATAAAATGATATTCTATACTGTGCTTTAGGATTCAGCTTTAAAGGAAATATTTCAACTGGCAGAATTTGGTGAGGTTGATGGAATTTCTGCAGTGTATATTTTTGCATACACTTTCTTTTAAAGTTCAGATGTCAGTCTGAGAGGACGGTGAGCCAAACACGAGACGTGGTTGTCTTTAGGGGAGAGCTCTTTCTGTCCTGTCATAGCTCTCGTTTATTCTGCTCCTTGCTTGATGCTGCTTTATTTTTATTTAGAACTTGTTTACATATATTTAAAACCTGGAAATCATAATTTTATCTAGATTCACAGATTATCGAATATTTATAGTTTAAGAATTTATGTCAGAATGGCTTGTTTTCAGTCAAGTAGAGATATAAAAATAGAAACATTTGGATTGCATTATATATAAACCATATTATTTACAGACTAAAACAGGTCAGTTACAAGCTAAAGCATGCTGTGTATGTTGCACATTGCTTCAATATTTTATTTATAAGATTCAAATTATCCTTCCAACGTACTATTATGAAAAGTACCCTGTTCTTTAATAGGCTTTCAAGAACGTGGTGATAATGGGTCTTTATTCCTCTTTCCCTGGAGAAAGACTAATTCAAGTCCAAGTGATGAGTGGAAAGCTAATCTATGAGAATGGAAATTCTTTTAAGAATGCATTTTTTTAAAAATTGTGGATCTTTGGATCTTTTTCCATTAATAACTTGTTTCATTCCTATAAAATTTAAAAAAAAAGGAATACTCAAGAATATAACATTTGTTCTTACCTCACAGAAACCACCAAAGTGTTTATTAAAATTGATTTTTTGCTTTGTAGCTCAGAGATGTAGGTGAGATTGGTGGTCTTTGTAAAATATTTTCAGAAATGAAGTAATTCCAATCATTCCTGGTCTTTGTTGATTTTTGAAATATTGCTGATGAAATTTTCAGCCATTTTATGTAGAAAGTGACTATTATGGAATGGACTGAATAAGAGCTATGCAACAAAAGAGTCTGTGAAAAGTCTTTGGGAGTGTTGGCATTATTTCTAATTATAGTTTCTTTTTTCAGCCACCATATTTATTACGTATTTCACATTTAGTAAGTGCATGCAGTGTTTGAAAATCTGTTGTTAGATGCTTATGGAGCAATTAGGAAAATGTCTGAATTAAAGGTACAATGTTTTAGTCTTTGGTAATTCTAGAGATTTTCCCCTACCACTTGGTCAGAGTATTCATTGCTTTGTAGAGCATGCAGAGGATAGCCTTTGGATCAAGACAGATGTAGATTCAAATTGCAACTCTCCAACTTGCTAATATATGACCTTGGATGAGTTATGTAATCTCTATTCTCTCTAAGAAATCATGTCCTGTTTATAAGTTGGGTTATTATGAAGATAAAGATATAGAAAGTTACAGCATACTGTGATGTACATACTAAGTGTATTGTATCCTGCACTTAGTAGTGCAAGATAGAAGGATCAATTAATGATTTATCTCATTATTATACAGAGAGTTTTTTGTAATGTACTCATATTGCCAAGTATATGACTTCTATTTCTTTAATCTTTTTATGACAAATAACTGTGATCTTAATAGACTTTGTGCTCTTGTCATAATAGACTTTGAAGTGTATTTATTGATAATTACATCTTGATATGCAGTTAGTAGTGAAGTGATAATGGTGTTCTGTATGCCTGATATTGTGCTAACACCCATTTTATTTAATTTATACCCTGGCCTCATGAGATAGTTTACTCACTTTATAGATGATAACCTGCAGCTTAGAGGAAAATTAAATCACACCATTTATAAGTGATTAAGTGACTTTTCTTAAACACTAAACTATATATAAATTTATAAAGCATGTTGCAAAATATAAACGTTTTATCTCAAATTATTTTGGTCTTTAATCTTGAGTACTGTATCTTAGGTCCTTGAGTTGATGACATAGGTCAATGAAAAAGTGTAATAAAGAACAACATAATCAATGGTAAATGGATGGTTACAAATATTCAACACAGTAGAGAGGTAAAAAAGGAAAGAAAGCACTCTGAACTAGAGAGATTAAGAAAAATCTCATTGAAAAAGCAGGAAAGAAAGGCATGAGAACTGAGTGAGATCTAGATAATGAGAAAAATGGATGATGGAAAGGTGGAAAGGTTATATAAGACTATAGCACTCTTGTACATGGCATGTGGTCAGCACTCGTTGTACATTTATCATATGTCTAAATGAATTACCTAATGCTGTTCCTTAGGGGAGTGATGTACACACACATCGAGAAGTATAGAAGTATTTGAAGATAGGAACAGACATTGCTTGCAGAGGGATAGGATATTTTTAAGCAGAAAATTTCTAGGAAAAACTGATGCAAAAATTCCATGGGTAGCACAAAGTTCAAAGAAGAGAGGAATTGAGAAAATCTTTTGTGTTTAAAATTTTGAAGTCACTGACAAACTTTGGGTACACTTTTATCAGTAATAAGGCAGAACCAGCTGTTAATTTTATAAATGAATTGATGTGAAGGAACTCAGGGCATCTAGTGTAGACAGCCTATTTATTGTAAAATTTTGCTACCATCATGAATTATAGAGCGATGTTGGTGTGAGGTTGTATTGATTAGGTTCTGTTAGTTTTATAAAAACCATTAATGAGACAAAATAGCCCTCATAGTATAAAATTGAAGAAGAAAAAATGAGACAGAGTTAAGTTTTATGTAATTACATCCGACTCACTGTTAAATACATTATCTGGAACAAGACTGAGGAAAAGACACAAAAATGAAGTAAACTGGTATAAGTGAGGCTGCTTGCCATTCAGAACTCCATGGATCAGCCTCAGAGATTCAAGCAGTAATAGCACTTGAGAGTTGATTCATATGTGTGTATGTGAGTTAAATATTTAGTGTCAATACATACATTCATATATGGATACGTATATACATGCTTAAATAAAAGGCATTAAATAAATAATGGTTTGGAACTGGTTTTATACTTGGCTGTGAACTTTCTTTTTAAACTCTTAAGTTTAGAGACTAAACTTTTGGATATAATGGTGTACAGTCTTCATTTATATAAATTCATTTCAGGGAGGTACCTACTTCTAACAGATGACTTCTCTTTTTTTGTAGGTTTTTTCATCTAGTCCTGATATTAATTATGACCCACATCGCTGGTTAGCAGAGAGCAAGGTAATTAATCTTGGAATCCTAAAGCTTTCATCATGTTTATGACCTTCAAGGCATCCTATTTGTCCTAGTCATTTATTTTTACATGTAACTGAACATATGAAAGCCTTAATACTTCATTACTGGGGAAGACATCATGGTAATGCTTTCAAGAAACCGCCATGTTCTTTTAGTTTAATATTTAAAAATTAGCGCAAATATACAGGCATGGAATGAGAGAATAAATGAGAAAGTAAAACTGCTGAAATATTGAAATTTAATTGTAAGACAAATTCCTCTACCTTTTCCTTGGGAGAGAAAGCTGAGGTGCACAAAAGTAAGGGAAGCTGTAAACAGTTCCCATTTACATGTATATATACTTAAATTCTGTTTCTGAAGTGTTAGCTCTAAGCTGCCAAATGTCTCTGTGGCTCAAGCAAATCCTTCACCTCTCTGGATGTGTTGTTTTCTCATTTACAAAATGGGAAGGGTAAACTGTGTGTTCTGAAGATAACTTGTTGTTTCATGATTCTTTGACATCATGATTTAAATGTAATGGAAGGTAACAAAAAATAATGTTGAACTATTTGTTAATTTTAGCAAAAAGATTCTCCTACACTGTGGGATAGGTTTCAGCTGTCTTCATATATCAGGTCAACCTGGAAATTCATTAATTTAAATATGGAACATTGTGATCATATAAGATGTAGATATCTGTTTATGAAATTATCAGTGCTACTTTTTAGAATAGTTTTTTTCTGCTTTAAGTTACTAAAATCTTCCATCCCATTTAAATTGTATACGAAAACCACTAACTGTACTATAAACTTCACCAATTGTATTCCAACTTAGGATTTTTTTGCATGAAAGAAACTTTAAGTTTTTAAAATATCCTTATTTAAAAATATGAGCAAAGTGAGGTTTTCATTAAGATACGTGACTTTCTCAGCTTCCTTGGTGGCTCAGATGGTAAAGAATCTTCCTACAGTGTGGGAGATGTGGGTTCCATCCCTGGGCTGGGAAGATCCCTAGAGGAGGAAATTGCAACCCATTTCAGTATTCTCCCTGGAGAATCCCATGGACAGAAGAGCCTAGTGGGCTACAGTCTGTGGGGTTTCAAAGGGTCAAACATGACTGAGTGACTGACACTTTTACTTCCTTTTTGTTATAGAGAAGGGGAGAATGGATTACATGTCATGTCAGATTCACAGTGAACGTTCTTACCATTATGTGTATCAGCATCAGTTAGTGGCTCTGTCATGTCCGACTCTTTGTGACCCTACAGACTATAGCCCACCAGGCTCCTCTGTCTGTGGAACTCTCCAGGCAAGAATACTGGAGTGGATTGCCATTTGGATTGCATTGCAGGAAGATTCTTTACCATCTGAGCCACAGGGGAAGCCCACGATTATGTGTATTAACATTTAAATATAGCCAATCTTGTTCATTTAGCCAAGATTGATTGGTCATGTATTTTTTGTACAGACATTGGGGATAGGTGTTAGAAAGCCATGGAAGTTAATAGGGAAAGTGGAATTGTAAACAAACTTTAGAGAGCCTTGAAATCCTTCATGTGAGTTATATTGTTATAGAGATAGATAACCATGGCCTGAGAATACAGAAGAAGAAAGAACTATGGCGTTTGTGTTGGGAGAATGGAAGGGTGTGATGCTTCTAGCATGTCGGAGAAGGCTTCTGCAAAAATACATTGAGACTCAGTCATACAAAACATATGTAGAAGTTGGCTAAGTTTAACAGTGGCAAAAAGATGAATAGTTGAGTCAACAGGGATATGGCCCTGAGATTTGTGAGTAAGGTACAGGTGGGAGGTGGATGAGAGAGAGTTTACTGTAGAAACCAGATTAGTCATTAGAGAAGCTTCTTTTAAAAAAAAATTCTTAATAAGAAATTAATAGTATTGTGATTGAACATTGAAATTTACTTGACCTTATAAAATTTTCTCTCATACTTTCAACACAGTGATCCTGTGTGCACTTTACCATTTTTATAGAAGCCAATCCTGACTTGTATTTATGCTGCTGGCATAGAAATTTTAGAATATACGTGTTTTGCTGTCTCAGAATTTTTTAGCTAAAAGTTTGCTGTGCATTAATAAAGCATTTCTCTCTCTCTTTTTTTTTTCATTTCCCAACTCCACAATTCTGACAAGAGCAATGTACTTGGAATTTCCTTTCAAGTTAAAATCTTTATCATTTCTGAACAGAAAGTTTTCACTGCTGTTGTTCAGTTAAATTATGAGAGCCAGAGATGACTCTTAATCATAGCTCTTTAATTTGGGAGCGAGTGAGCTGTTTTCCCTTATCATTTAATGGGGTTGAACTTCCGATCAGACAAGTTTTAATGCTGCATGAGGCAACTGTAGCTCTACAGTGTAAAAAGGTCGTGATAAGCAATACTACGCTGGCCAACTGACTAAGGAGGAATTGAATCTATTTACTAGAAAGATGGCTCAGGTTATTGATGGGCTATAGTACTGTAATTCCGTGAACTATGACTGGACAGCCCTATAAGTATTGAAGATAAGATCTGAAATCAAAGGACAAAAGCTATATGGAAAGTAGAATTGCTATTCAGCTAGTTGATGTTGACGTGTTGCAGCGTTAGAAGGACCTCTCATGGCATTTTGTAATTGTTTTCATAAATCTGCCAAATGAATTTCTTCTTTTAGTGTAATTCTAGAAGAACTTAGATTGGGTGGAAATTGTGTTCCTGTCGCTTTGTTGGCAGTGGTAACGTAACATAAACATGAAACCCAACTAAGATTTGGACCTTGCTCTGGTGGCTCAGAGGTTAAAGCGTCTGCCTCCAATGAGGGAGACCCGGGTTCGATCCCTGGGTCGGGAAGATCCCCTGGAGAAGGAGATGGCAATCCACTCCAGTATTCTTGCCTGGAGAATCCCATGGACAGAGAAGCCTAGTAGGTTACAGTCCATGGGGTCACAAAGAGTTGGACATGACTGAGCGACTTCACCTCACCTCACCTCACCTCACCTCATAGATAAAATAACCAGTGAATCTAAGAATAATGCATGACAGAGAGAAAGAGAGTTGAGATGGTTGTTAAGTAAAGCAGGGCGTTCCCATAGACAAGGAATTTGTTTTTGTCAAAAAACCCTGACAAAGCATTTAGAGGCTAAATTTTATTCAGCTTAACTGAGAATTTACTAAGTAGCTACTATGCCTCAGTACTCCATTACATGCTGTGAAGATAAGAATGAATTAAGAAATGATCCCCAGCCTTCCCTGTTGGTCCAGTGGCTAAGACTCACCCTCTCAATACAGGGGGGTCTGGGTTCCATCCCTTATTAGGGGACTAGATCCCACATGTCACAACTAAGACCCAGTTCAGCCAAATAAATAAATGTTAAAAAAAAAAAAGATCCTTTTAAGGAACATGTTGTCTAGAAAAACTGACACTTCTGCAGATGGTTTCAGTATTAGATGTGAGAACTGTGACAGGGGAGCAGAAGCTGCCTTGGAGGTAGATGCTAAGGATAGATCGTGCAGCCAGCTGGGTAAACAGGAAAGAATATGCATACTGAGCAAACAACCTTAGGAATGGCCTGGAAGAGAAACAGCATGGTAAATGCCAAAGAAGCGCCAAGTGATCCGGCAGTATTACATGCACCGTGAAAACGTGAGACAGGATGTCAAGGATGGGGCTCCAGAAGGAGGCAGAATTTAGATCCATCAAGAAGAGCATCATATGCCATTTTAAAAGCTTGGATCTGCTCTGTATTTAGTGGGGGACCATGAAGGAGTTTTGAACAGGAGAGCCATATGTTCATATTTTAGAAGCATCACTCTGATAGTGATGTGAAAGGTGGATTACAGGTGGGAAGACCAAAGGAAGAAGATCGGTTAAGAGGTCTTTGGTGAGACCCAGGTCTCTGGTTGAGGTAGGGTGAAACTTCTAATTTAGGAAGTTGTAACAATTCATTAGAAGGGACAGACTCAAGAAATAGTTTGATAATAATATGCAAGTAATGTTTAATGTCATGTCAGAGGCTGATGGAGAAGGAGACATCCAGGGATTTCCATTCAGACTAGAAGACCACAGTCAGTGGTTGGTATTGGAATAGATAGGTATGCACAGTCCTAGGTAGCAAGCTAGCAGAAGTATTGAAACAGTTTCCACTACAGGAGTTACTATCCAGAAAGTTTCATTTGAACAGGAAGGCCTAAAGAGAAGCAGGGACAAAGGCATAGATCAGAGTTTTAGGTTCAAATCATGGAGCGAAACGAGATGTAGCAAAGACACCTTCAGTGAGAAAACAGGGACAGGTCACAGCTGTTGAGTCAGCAGGCACTCACTTTCAGGTTGGACCCACACTACTTGCAGGCATCTCTCTTGCTCTCAGTTCTTGTTAGCAGTTTACGATAGTAAATAAAAAAGCTGGTGTCAGCTGCTGCTCATCACGAGACAAGAGCCTTGGTGCTCTTTTGTTTACAGAGCACACTTAATTATGGGAGGCTGGTATTAATTATTCTCTGAAGATGCACAAAGGCGGATTGATATGCTTCTTTGGCTGTGGAGCTCTTTTCCTTCTTGGCCTTTATGTGAACAGGAGAATTTCAACTATGTTGAAATTCCCATGTGCTCTTTTCTTGTTTCTCTAATCTGTAAGCTTTCTGTGGAAACAGCGGTGTCTATCCTATTCCTTGTTGCGTCTTTAGTACTTACCGTAAGTAAGTAACTCAGTCGTGTCCGAATCTTTGTGATCCCATGGACTGTAGTCCTCCATGATCCCCTGTCCATGAAATTCTCCGGGCAGGAATACTGGAGTGGCTTGCAGTTTCCTTCTCTGGGGCTCCTGAAGGGAGATTTAGAATTGGACGCTTCAAGTACAAGTGAGCCCCTGGGGCATGTCCATTATCAGAGCGTTCCTTTCCTTTGTAAAGCACTTCTGACTGCGGGATTGTTTAATTGTGAGCTATTCAGGGCCCATTGCACTTCTGATGTTAATGTACTGAATATGCACCCCAAAGATCTTTCCTTTGGGATAGATGAAATATTCCTAGATGCAGAGAAAGTGCTTACCATGGGGTTGGCTAAATGCTCAATAAGTACTTTTTATTTTTTATTTTTTTAAGAAAGCATTTAGACTTGCTGCATTTTCCTACTGCATTTACTTCCTCAGGTTAACTATCACCAATGAATAAGGAACAAGCAGGTTAGATTTCAGAAATATATCAGATCTCAAACTGGTATTATTTGATCAATAGTATTTAAATTTTAAGGTTATATATCAATATATAAAAAAATATTCTTCCAAGTTATTTAGGGATTTTCCTATTTGGTTTCATCCCAAGGGGCTTCCCTTTGGCTCAGTGGTAAAGAATCTGTCTGCCAATGCAGGAGATGCAGATGCCATCCCTGTGTCAGAAAGACCCCCTAGAGGAGGAAATTGCAACCCACTCTGCTATTCTTGCCTGGAGAATCCCATGGACAGTGGAGCCTGGCGGGCTACAGTCAGTGGGGTTGCAGGGAGTCAGGTATGACTGAACACACATGCACATCATCCCAGAGTCGTACCTTCTGTCCTATAACAAGCTCCAGGGGTTGGTGATGGGCAGGGGAGCCTGGCGTGCTGCAGCCCATGGGGTCTCGAAGAGTTGGACCCAACTGAGCAACTGAACTGATGTTCTATAAGGTGACAAGTACTTGTTTTTCTCTACTGTTTTAGAAACAGTGTAACTGAAGCAGTTTCAGAGATTGTGAAGTTTGACTCTTTATTTTGTAGATGAGAAAGAGATCATGGGAGTTTTGAGTTTTACCTAAGGACATAAAGCTAGTTTCTGAAAAGGGTTTGGGAACCTGGAGCTCTGAACTCTGGGCCACTTTTTTAAAATTTTGATTGTGTGACCTATACTTGAATATAAACTTTATATTTATGAATATTGTCTTTTTAGTGATGTGGATTAAAAAAAATATTATGAGAAGTTTTGTTGTTTTTGTTCAGTTGCTAAGTCATGTCCAACTCTTTACAACCCCATGGAGTGTAACACACCAGGCTCCCCTGTCCTTCACTGTCTCCTGGAATTTGCTCCAATTCATGCCCATTGAGTCAGTGATGCTCTCCAATCATGTCCTCCTGCCTTCACTTTTTTCTAGCATCAGAGTTTTTTCCAGTGAATCGGTTGTTAACATCAGGTGGCCAAACTATTGGAGCTTCCAATGACTATTCAGGAGTGATGTCCTTTAGGATTGACTGGTTGGATTTCCTTGCAGTCCAAGGGACTCTCAGGGTCTTCTCCAACACAATTCAAAACCATCAATTCTTCAGCGGTCAGCTTTCTTTATAGTCCAACTCTCACATCCATACATGACTACCATAAAAACCATAGTTTTGACTAGATGGACCTTGGTTGGCAAAGTGACGTCTGCTTTTTAAAGTGCTGTCTAGGTTTGTCATTGGACTCATTATATTTAATTCTTGTTGAAGGTTGCAAATGATCATCTAGTATTTTATTCTTCCAGTGTCAACAGCAAAATGTGATACAGAGATACTCATGTATCTTCTTATGGTGGAAATATCCTTATGTCGTACACAGGGAACTCACTCAGTTTAATTGGCAGAATTATTTTGTATTTTATAAAATGAACTATAAATATAGGTACACTTCTTCAAGATGATATTCAGACCAAAAAAGTAGAAAGTTTTATTGAAAGAATGACATTTTGAGGTTGATTTCAATTTCAATTTTGCAGTTCTGGGTTAATTCTCATTTTGGTAACCTAGCACATTCTAAAAAATTAACTATCCTTTTATCTCTGGTTCTTTTAATGAAGGAAGCACGGTAGTTAAAAGCAGCAAAGTTATGGTTCCTGATATTATTACTAACTCTATCAACTATAATCTTTTTATTTGAATTTTCTATTTTTAGCTTTGAGTCATTCCTTAATGACTTCTGGTATATTATTCCAGTAAATCTCACTAGAGGATTCGTACAGATTTAAAATATCACTATGATTGTTTTACTAGATACATAAAAATATTCCAACCTAGTTGTAAGCTGTCAACTGAGAAGGTAAAAAAAAAAAAAAAAAACAACCAACTGATTTAAAGTTTTTTGCCCTATTTTTTTTGCTTAGCAATATTTGTTGATATAGTTAAGTAAATGAGCCTGTTATGTAATCTGTAAGATACTCTTGTGAGTGGTTAAATAGAATGGCATTTGCACTGTGATTTATAGCCTTGTCATCTAATTATTGTTTGGAATGGGTGAAGTTATTCCTATACTGTGTTTCAAGCTGTTTCTCCAAGATACTTAATGAAAGGTAATGGGTATTTCTCTAACAAACTCTGATTCTCCTAATTGATTATTGGTTGGTTAAATTTCCATAAATCAATTTGTTTTCTAAGATTAACGATATATTGTGTATACTTGATCAACTCATAACAGGCATCTAACTATGACCTGTTTTTAATTTTGTATGGCAGTCGAATAAAGGCTCAACAGTAATTAACTAAAGCCATAAGTCTTATTAGTTGGCTAGGGCTGCCATAGGAAAACTGGGTGAATTAAGCAACAGATATTTATTTTTTCACAGTTCTGTGGCCTAGAATTCCAAGGTCACTCAGGGCTAGAACTGGTTTCTGGTGAGACTTCTTGCCTCATAGACAGTCATCTTTCATGTGGGGGCTATGACCATGGTTGGAAGAGCTGAAGGTTAGGAATCAGAGAGTGTCTCTTCTTCAGAGGACAGTACCCTTAAGATCTGATTTAACTTTAATTACTTCCCTAAAGTCCCTGTGTCTTTGGTTAGGGTTTTAACATGATCTTGAGGGAAGTATAATTCAGTCCATAACACAGATCAAAACTGATTATTGGTTTGTTTCAGATAAATTTTTGTTATTCTGTTTTTATCGGAACCAGTAGGATTATTGTTATGATAAAACAGATTTTTTTTTTTTGGTGTTCTCTCTTAACAACAGGCCAAATATTGGAAAGGAATAAGGAATAGGTAGGAAGCCATTGAGAAAAAGGAAATTGAAGGTATTTTTTACATTTGCTATTAAATCGTGAGAAAGAACAGATTAAACTAGATGATGGAAGCTAGTGATCCCCAGTTTTCATTCCAGTCCCAAAGAAAGGCCATGCCAAAGAATACTCAAACTACCACACAATTGCACTAATCTCACACACTAGCAAAGCAATGCTCAAAATTCTCCAAGGCTTCAGCAATACGTGAACCGTGAACTTCCAGATGTTCAAGCTGGTTTTAGAAAAGGCAGAGCAACCAGAGATCAAATTACCAACACCCACTGGATCATGGGAAAAGCAAGAGAGTTCCAGAAAAACATCTATTTCTGCTTTATTGACTATGCCAAAGCCTTTGACTGTGTGGATCACAATAAACTTTAGAGAATTCTGAAAGAGATGGGAATACCAGACCACCTGACCTGCCTCTTGAGAAACCTATATGCAGGTCAGGAATCAAATGTTAGAACTGGACATGGAACAACAGACTGGATCCAAATAGGAAAAGGAGTATGTCAAGGCTATATATTGTCACTCTGCTTATTTAACTTATATTCAGATTACATCATGAGAAACGCTGGACTGGAAGAAACACAAGCCGGAATCAAGATTACCGGGAGAAATATCAATAACCTCAGATATGCAGATGACACCACCCTTATGGCAGAAAGTGAAGAGGAGCTAAAAAGCCTCTTGATGAAGGTGAAAGAGGAGAGTGAAAAATTTGGCTTAAAGCTCAACATTCAGAAAACGAATATAATGGCATCTGGTCCCATCACTTCATGGGAAATAGATGGGGAAACAGTGGAAGCAGTGTCAGACTTTATTTTTGGGGACTCCAAGATCACTGCAGATGGTGACTGCAGCCATGAAATTAAAAGATGCTTACTCCTTGGAAGAAAAGTTATGATCAACCTAGATAGTATATTCAAAAGCAGAGGCATTACTTTGCCAACTAAGGTCCATCTGGTCAAGGCTATGGTTTTTCCTGTGGTCATGTATGCATGTGAGAGTTGGACTGTGAAGAAGGCTGAGCACTGAAGAATTGATGCTATTGAGCTTTGGTGTTGGAGAAGACTCTTGAGAGTCCCTTGGACTGCAAGGAGATCCAACCAGTCCATTCTGAAGGATATCAGCCCTGAGTGCTGTTTGGAAGGAATGATGCTAAAGCTGAAACTCCAGTACTTTGGCCACCTCATGCGAAGAGTTGACTCATTGGAAAAGACTCTGATGCTGGGAAGGATTGGGGGCAGGAGGAGAAGGGGATGACAGAAGATGAGATGGCTGGATGGCATCACTGATTCTATGGACATGAGTCTGAGTGAACTCCTGGAGTTGGCGATGGACAGGGAGGCCCGGCATGCTGCAGTTCATGGGGTCGCAAAGTGTTGGGCACGACTGAGCAACTGAAC
Organism: Madoqua kirkii; assembly: GCA_006408675.1. Classification (NCBI taxonomy): domain Eukaryota; kingdom Metazoa; phylum Chordata; class Mammalia; order Artiodactyla; family Bovidae; genus Madoqua; species Madoqua kirkii. Next base: position 36,652 of record SJYC01014131.1, read on the forward strand.
TGAACTCAGTGATCCCCAGGGACTCATTCTGTTTGGACCACTTGAGTGTTAAAAAATAGAATTGCTAGTGAATATTTGTAAAAAATCTAGTAAGTGCATTATTACCGCATGGAATTTGTTTTCCTTCTGGGGTATAAGAAGATCTAATAATGCTAGGATTTCATTGTTTTGTTGTAGAAAACAGAATTAAGAAGAAGAACCATGGATATGACACCACATCAGAAGTAGTGTCCTTCTTGCCTTGTTTTTTGTAGCATAGTAGCCTGAATGGAACTTTGCAAGAAATGTAAAAGGGAACATATTTTCTACATACTTTACACTTGTCTTTGGTAGGTATAAAGGCATAATCACCACAAACAATTTGGTGTTCATGTTTTTAGTCCTATTTTGTTTTGATGGGCTGAGCTGCAATCATTTTTAACAAAATTTATGTTTTTTAAATTCTTTATATGCCTGTCCCTTCCTTTTGAATCTTTGACATTGAGGATATCCATCTTGTAATATTTTCTTTTGCCCCAGACTCATATTTTCCTCCTAAATTTCCATTTATATCCTCAGTTTTTATTTTGGAGTTTCACTTGTATTTATCTCTTCTAAACCCTCTTCTCTTCTCTCTGTAGATATTCTTTAAGGGCCATTTTATCTGTTCCTATGCCTTTAACTTCCTTTACACTATTAATTTTTTAGTTTGTATCTCTTGACCATATCTCTTGAGCTTTAGATCTGTATATCCAATTATTAGCTAAACTTCTGTGTGTTTTGATCATAACTTCAGTCTAATTCAGCCTAATTTATCTTCTTAACCCCTAAATCTTTGCTTTTTCTAGGTTTCCTGTTTTAGTTTATTAAGCTAAAAATTGACCATCAGTGCCAATTCCTCCTTCTTCCTTACCCCACTTACATTTAAGTCTCAGATACAAATGGTTTGGCCCAGTCCTTATTACCATTTTTCACTTGTATGGAATACTGTAACAGCTTCTTGGCTTCCTGGTATTTTCTGCACTCTATCTAGAGAGTATGCTTTCTAAAGAACAGTCACTTCACTTCCTTGTCTCATATTTGTGGTTAGATGGGGATGATGGTATATCTCTCACCCTCATGCTGACTGTGGTTTCTTTCTAAATGCATTAGTAGAAAGTGATTCTTTAATCTGGCAGAATTGATTATCTTTTCTGGCTTTTTGTGCTGTGAAGTTTTATTTTATTTTTTTTTCTATTTGCAATAGTATTTCAAAGTGGATATTGGGGAATGAAGCAGACTTAATTAAATTTCTACAGTCATAATTTGAAGTTCACATCTTCATATAAGTTGAGGACTTCCTGTATTTCATTTCAGCTCAGTCATGTCTAACTCTGCAACCACATGAACCATAGCACACCAGGCCCCCCTGTCTATCACCAACTCCCGGAGTTCACCCAAACCCATGTTCATCGAGTTGGTGATGCCATCCAACCATCTCATCCTCTGCCATCCCCTTCTCCTCCTGCCCTCAATCTTTCCCAGCATCAGGATCTTTTCAAATGAGTCAGCTCTTCACATCAGGTGGCCAGAGTATTGGAGGTTCAGCTTCAACATCAGTCCTTCCAAAGAACACCCAGGACTGATCTTCTTTAGGATGGACTGGTTGGCAGTGATTTTGGAGCCTCCTGAAATAAAGCCTGTCACTGTTTCCACTGTATTTATTTAATATACTGTTTCCTGTATTTATCTAGTGACATATAGATAAGACAAAGGCCTACAAATTATACAGCAAGTACTATAGCCAGGTCTCATCTATGCAGGGTGATTTAACTTTAGCTTTTGTTGATCTATCTCCTCCCCCCTTGTATTTTTTATTAAATAATAGATAAATTGGGATATAATTCATGTACTATGCTACTGACCTATGTAGAGTTACCATTTAGTAGTTTTTAGTATATTCACGAAGAGGTGCAGCCGTCACTACATGAGTTTTGGAGCATTTTCATTACCCACCAAAAGACAGTCTGGACCATTAGCCATCAGGTTCTTAACATACCTGCCCATCCCACCATCCTGCTAGCACTAGTCAGCAAGTGATCTGCTTTAATCTCTATAGATTTGTCTGTTCTGGTCATTTACTATCAATGAAGTGAAGTCCCTCAATTATGTCCAACTCTTGGAATCACCTGGACTGTAGCCTGCCAGGCTCCTCTGTCCATGGTGTTTTCCAGGCAAGATTACTGGAGTGGGTTGCCATTTCCTTCTCCAAGGAATCTTCCCAACCCAGGGATTGAACCTGCTAAATAATTCTGTCACAGCTACTTTTAATGAACTGAGGCATGTCCAAACAGCATTTTAGACTTCTGGAGGCTTAGAATTTTCTTGCTTATGATATGTACTATTCAGGGAGATTGTCCATTAGCTTAATCACATTTACCCTTCTAGTGCACAGCTTCCACTATTTTGCTTCTTATTGAGGTGAAGACTGTTTAGATTATAAAGTCAACTAGCAGCTGGATTGGAGAAGGCAATGGCACCCCACTCCAGTACTCTTGCCTGGAAAATCCCATGGATGGAGGAGCTTGGTGCGCTACAGTCCATGGGGTCACTAAGAGTCGGACACAACTGAAGTGACTTAACAGCAGCAGCAGCAGCTGGATGGCACTCTCCCTTGGGAACATCATAAGACCCAATTGAAATTTTGTTCTAGTAAATGTAAAAGTTCTTTTCTCATCCTTGCTTTAAATATTTAAGTATTAGCATTGATGAGGTTAGAGTCTTTGGAAAAGAGAGTTGCTTCAATTAACTGTCCTAGTTTTAAATATGGAAAAATGCTGACTTAATCTGACTCATGCTGTGTAAAATCTCACTCTCTACCTGATTAGCAAGACCCTTGGGTTTATACATTTTTAGAAACAAAATTTAGGAATTTTATCTTATTTTTTAATCTCAGAAATAACATTCTCTTTTATAACAAGTTTTTCTAGATCTATTATGGAGTGCTTTGGATTGTCAAATATTTGTACTATGCTAGACATTACTTTGCTGACTAAGGTCCGTCTAGTCAAGGCTATGGTTTTTCCTGTGGTCATGTATGGATGTGAGAGTTGGACTGTGAAGAAGGCTGAGCGCCAGAGAATTGATGCTTTTGAACTGTGTTGTTGGAGAAGACTTTTGAGAGTCCCTTGGACTGAAAGGAGATCCAACCAGTCCATTCTAAAAGGGATCAGCCCTGGGATTTCTTTGGAAGGAATGATGCTAAAGCTGAAACTCCAGTACTTTGGCCACCTCATACGAAGAGTTGACTCATTGAAAAAGACTCTGATGCTGGGAAGGATTGGGGGCAGGAGAAGAAGGGGACGACAGAGAATGAGATGGCTGGATGGCATCACGGACTCAGTGAACATGAGCCTGAGTGAACTCCGGGAGATGGTGATGGACTGGGAGGCCTCGCGTGCTGCAGTTCATGGGGTCGTGAAGAGTTGGACACGACTGAGCAACTGAACTGAACTGAATTAGGTGATTAATTGTATTTTACAACATGAAGTTTAATAGGCTAAACTTTCTGTGGTATTGCCTTTCCAAAGATGATAGAGTATACCAATTATTTTATAAAAATCCAAGAAAATAATTTTCTGCACAAGCTTTTAACTGATATAAACCATTATGCAAATTCAAACATTATGGGTAATTTTAAATTTGCTTAAATTCATTAGTTATTGTCTAAATTTAGATTCTCATGACTTTGTCATGTTTTGGAATGCTACTGTTTTCTAGATTTTTAAAAATTAGAATAAATGTTATATTTTTAGACTAAACTTCAGTGGCTCTGTGAGGAGCTGAAAGAGAGAGAAAACAGAGAGAAAAGTCTACGGCACCAGCTTATGTTGTGCAGACAGCAACTCAAGAATATGACTGAAAACAAGGAAGCTGAGCTTCAGTGTCTCTTTGAACAGATAGAAAGACAGGAGCACCTTTTGGAAGAAATACACCGAGAGAAGAGAGGTATGTTAATTGCTCTTTCTCTTTTATTTTTTTTGTTTATGTTCGTGAAATCTTAGGGTTGGGAGAAAAATATTCTGTTTCTCTTGCCTTCAGTTTGAACTACAAAATTTCCAAATTCCTCTCCTTTCCTCGTCTCTTGTCTCCTTATCTTCATTTCTGGGTCTGGAAGAGAGAACTTTCTCCTCGAGAATTTCTCCTTTGGCTTCCGTATCCCTGCTGTGTACATTTCTGTCTATTGGCCATTTACAAATGCTAATTAGGTAAGTCATGTTTGTTCTTCCCTAGTAAGATGCTAAAATGTATATTTTACTTCACTAACTACCCATTCACTCAATAAATATTTACTTTGTGTCTATTTTCCCAAATTATTGAAGTTGTCAAATTTATTGACTTAAAGTTTTTTGTAATAGCCCCTTTTTAATTCTTTTAGTTTCTGTAAGATCTTTGCTGATGTCTCTTGTTATATTCCTGGTATTGGTAATTTGTTTCTGTTCTTTTGTTCGTATAAGTCTTGGTGGGGGTTTTATTAATTTTGTTACTGTTTTCAAAGAAGCAGCCTTTGATTTTTAATTTTTTCTCTTATTTGTCTTTTTAGTGTTTTATTGATCTATATTGTCATTTTTATTTCCTTTCTTTTACTTCCTTTGTACATCATTTGTTTTTCTCCTGGATTCATAAGTTGGAAACTTTATTTTAAACTTTCGGTTTCTCAATAT
>SJYC01014132.1:0-47131 GCA_006408675.1 Madoqua kirkii
ATTATACAGAGTGAAGTAAGCCAGAAAGAAAAACACCAATACAGTATACTGACACATATATATGGAATTTAGAAAGATAGTAATGATTACCCTGTATGTGAGACAACAAAAGAGACACAGAGGTATAGAATGGACTTTTGGCCTCTGAGGAAGAGGGAGAGGGTGGGATGATTTGGGAGAATGGCATTGAAACATGTATACTATCATATAAGAAACGAAGGACCAGCCCATGTTCAATACAGGATACAGGATGCTTGGGGCTGGTGCACGGGATGTTCCAGAGAGATGATATGGGGTGGGAGGTGGGAGGGGGCTTCGGCATTGGGAGATCGTGTACACCTGTGGCTGATTCATGTCAATGTATGGCAAAACCAATACAGTATTGTAACGTAGAATAAAGTATTTATATATATAGCAAGTGAGGGAGGGAAGAAAGTGACTGAAGCTGATGCTGGCAGTGGGCAGAAGCCAGATCCTTTAGGTCCATTTAAGTCAGTGTAGGTTTGGGTTGTATCTTAAGAGCAATGGGAAACCATGCAGGGCTTTTGGCCAAGATTAAGTGTGCATTTTTAAAATGTGACTTGATGTCAGTAAAGAATGGATTAGGTGGGTGGACCATAAAGAGAGAATGTGGGGAAAACAGAGGAGCTATTGCAATGGTTACATCAAGAGATGATGGTGCCTTAGACTAGCATGGATGTGGCTGAGATGGGGCATCTTCTCAAAGATGTAAAAAAAAGCTCTGCCTTTAATTCTACTGTAATGAGTGCCATTAATTGCTCACATCCATTGGGTCATAGAAAAAGCAAGAGAGTTGCAGGAAAACATCTACTTCTGCTTTATTGACTATGCCAAAGCCTTTTACTGTGTGGATCCAACAAATTGGAAAATTCTTCAGGAGATGGGAATACCAGACCACCTGACCTGCCTCCTGAGAAATCTGTACTCAGGTCAAGAAGCAACAGTTAGAACCAGACATGGAACAACAAACTGGTTCCAAATTGGGAAAGGAGTACATCAAAGCTATATATTGTCACCCTGCCTGTTTAACTTATATGCAGAGTATATCATGGGAAATGCCCAGCTGGATGAAGCACAAGCTGGAATCAAGGTTGCCAGGAGAAATATCAATAACGTTAGATATGCAGATGACATCACCCTTATGGCAGAAAGCAAAGCAGAACTGAAGAACCTCTTAATGAAAGTGAAAGAAGAGAGTAAAAAAGCTGGCTTAAAACTCAACATTCAGAAAACTAAAATCATGGGATCTGGTCTCATCATTTTATGGTAAATAGATGGGAAAACACTGGAAACAGTGACAGATTTTATTTTCTTGGGCTCCAAAATCACTGCAGATGGTGACTGCAGCCATGAGATTAAAGACGCTTGCTCCATGGAAAAAAAGCTATGACCAACCTAGACAGCATATTAAAAAGCAGATATTTGCTGACAAATGTCCATCTAGTCAAAGCTATGGCTTTTCTGGTAATCATGTATGGATGTCAGAGTTGGACCATTAAGAAAGCTGAGTGCCAAAGCATTGATGCTTTTGAACTGTGGTGTTGGAGAAGACTCTTGAGAGTCTCTTGGACTGTAAGAAAATCACACCAGTCCACCCTAACAGAAATCGGTCCTTAATATTCATTGGAAGGACTGATGCTGAAACTGCAGCTCCAAAACTTTGGCCACCTAATGGGAAGAACTGACCCATTGGAAGAGACCCTGATGCTGGGAAGGATTGAAAGCAGGAAGAGAAGGGGACAGCAGAGGATGAGATGGTTGGATGGCTCACTGACTCAAAGGGATGAGTTCTAGCAAGCTCCAGGAGTTGGTGACAGACAGGGAAGCTTAGCGTGCTGCAGTCCGTGGGATCACAAAGAGTTGGACATGACTGAGTGACTGAACTGAACTGAATGAGCACCACTGGGTGCTGCCGCCTACCCTGAACTCCCGCCTCAACCTTCACCAGCATTTATGTGCACCTTCCTAACAGACCTCTGCTTTTGATTACCTTCCCCTCCCCAGTCCAGGCATCAACCTGAGGGGAGGCTGAACACAGCCTCACCATAAGGAGTGAATCTGATTGGTCTGGGGGTAATCCCACTCCCACATCAGAGAATGGTTTGGCATGAGCTTGGACACCAAAGTAGCCAAGAGAAGGTGAAAGAATGTTTGCTATGGACTTCTGGTTAAAGTGTACAGCTCCTAAATTAGAGTAATGAGAAGAAATGACCCCTCTTCTTGTTCTGGATGTTTGTCATCTGAAAATAAAGTAACACCAACCTGGGGACACCAGCCTGGACAGTGACTGAGAGAGTTGAAAAGAATCAGGGTCCTTGATAACATTTCGGAGTGGCTGAATCAAACACTCCTGAAGGCCACTTTCTTCAGACAGTCTGCAGGGGAGATGGCACATTTCTCAGTCTAGGAAGCCAGTTGGAGTCCTGAATTCTCTCTCTCAGTTGACATCTTCATAGTTGCTATTTCCCCAAACACACATCAGGAAAAACTATGCTGGGCATCTTGGGGTCATTCTTTGCCAAAGACCTAGATTCTTTCACCCAAGTCATTCATCTTGTCAGCTCAGCTTGTCTCAAGTAGAGGTAAACTAGGATAAAGGGAGAATGAAGATATTTAATAACAAGTGGAAATGTTTAGATTTTGTACTGAAAGCAGTGAGTAGGCTGTAAAGAGTTTGTGAGAGGGTAACAGCAGGGTGGTCATATTTCACACAAGCAGCAGCAGCCTTGTGTGGGAGAAGCTGAAGGGGAAGGAGGGGAAACCCTGGGAGGAGGAGGCCTGGCTGGGCTGATGCCATGGTAGGGGTGTGGATGATGAGGATGGGCTGAGATGATGACTGTAGGGACAGTGAAGAAAGGAAAGAACAGATCTGAGAAATGCATTGGTCTCTTCCCCCTCCCCTGTCACCACCAGAAACCATGGGGCATGAAGAGACCTGAGCTTCTAATCTCTGGTGGCACTTCCCAGGGTCACTGCAAGACTGGAGATGAGCCTCTGGCAAGCTCAATACTCTTATCTCAGGAGGACTCTCTTTGCAGAAGTCTAGTTTGTTTTTTTTTAATTTAATAGCTTTTTATTGTGCATTCTTATAGGAAATATAAATACATAGTATTCATGTTAATAGCCCTTATTTTGTTACCTATGGCAGCCCTTATTTCCTTTTCAGTTCAGTCACTCAGTCGTGTCTGACTCTTTGAGACCTCATGAACTGCAGCATGCTAGGCGTCCCTATCCATCACTAACTCCTGGTTCTTACTCAAACTCATGTCCATTGAGTCGGTGATGCCATCCAACCATTTCATCCTCTGTCATCCCCTTCTCCTCCTGCCTTCAATCTTTCCAAGCATTAGGGTCTTTTCCACTGAGTCAGTTCTTTGCGTCAGGTGGCCAAAGTATTGGAATTCCAGCTTCAGCATCAGTCCTTCCAATGAATATTCAGGACTGTTTTCCTTTAGAATTGACTGGTTGGATCACTTTGCAGTCCAAGGGACTCTCAAGAGTCTTCTCCAACACTACAGTTCAAAAGCATCAATTCTTTGGCACTCAGCTTTCTTTATAGTCCAATTCTCATATTCTTACATGAGTACTGTAAAAAGAGAGTGAAAAAGTTGGCTTAAAGCTCAACATTCAGAAAACAAAGATTATGGCATCCGGTCCCATCACTTCATGGAAAATAGATGGGGAAATAGTGGAAACAATGTCAGACTTTATTTTGGGGGGATCAAAAATTACTCCAGATGGTGACTGCAGCCATGAAATTAAAAGACGCTTACTCTTTGGAAGAAAAGTTATGACCAACCTAGATAGCATATTCAAAAGCAGAGATATTACTTTGGGACTAAGATCTGTCTAGTCAAGACTATGGTTTTTCCAGGAATCATGTATGGATGTGAGAGTTGGACTGTAAAGAAGGCTGAGCACCGAAGAATTGATGCTTTTGAACTGTGGTGTTGGAGAAGACTCTTGAGAGTCCCTTGGACTGCAAGGAGATCAAACCAGTCCATTCTGAAGGAGATCAGCCCTGGGATTTCTTTGGAAGGAATGATGCTAAAGCTGAAACTCCAGTACTTTGGCCACCTCATGTGAAGGGTTGACTTATTGGGAAAGACTTTGATGCTGGGAGGGATTGGGGGCAGGAGGAGAAGGGGACGACAGAGGATGAGATGGCTGGATGGCATCATGGACTCGATGGACGTGAGTCTGAGTGAACTCCAGAAGTTGGTGATGAACAGGGAGGCCTGGCATGCTGCGATTCATGGGGTCGCAAAAAGTCGGACACGGCTGAGCGACTGAACTGAACTAAACTGAACTAGGTTGGTCATAGCTTTTCTTTCACGGAGCAAATGTCTTTTAATTTCATGGCTGCAGTCACCGTCTGCAGTGATTTTGGAACCCCGAAAAGTAAAGTCTGTCACTGTTTCCATTGTTTCCCCATCTATTTGCCATGAAGTGATGGGACCAGAAGCCATGATTTTAGTTTTCTGAATGTTGAGTTTTAAGCCAACTTTTGCACTCTCCTCTTTCACTTTGATCACTTATTTCCTTACCTATGACACAATCAGCTGTACTCTTCTTTCCCAAGGAGTTCAGACTCAGTACTTCCATGTATTACCAATTGGAATTGGTAATTACAATTGATCTGAATTGGTCTGAATTGGTCTGGTGTGGTGAGATTTAATGGCCTTCCCTACTACATGCTAGGTCATGTGTGAAGCCCTTGTGTTAGTTTCATGTGGCTGCTATAACAAATTGCAAGGTTGGGTGACTTGAAACAATGGAAAGGTATTCTTCACAGTGCTGGATCTTCTACCTTTTGTGCCTCAGCACTCTCATTTGTAAAGTGGAGACTATAGTCCTTCCTCACAGGGTTATTATGGTGTTATATGGTAAGTGCTCAATAAATCTATGCTATTACTATTTGGTGGTACTGCCCTCCTGGAGGTGCCCCTGGGAATTTGTTCAGGGAAGTCAGTCTTTAATAGCATGTCTGATTTTCTCTCACCTTGACAGTTCCAGAGCGGGGTGGGAGATGGGCACTGCAGGCAGATTAGAGTCTTTTTCTCATGTGCAGAACTTCCATTATTTAAACACTCTGAGGAAGCAATTTGCTTTGGGAGCCTGAGAATTCTATCTCCAGGTTCTAAAAGGCTCTTTGTTGAACTTGGAGGTGGGGCCACTCAGACAGTGAGGAAGCCAGAGGGGATGATCGTTGTTGTTCACTCACAAAGTCACATCCAGCTCTGCAACCCCAGGGACTGCAGTGCTCCAGGCTCCCTCTCCTTCCCTGTCTCCAAAGTCTGCTCAGATTTATGTCCATTGACTCAATGATGCCATCCAACCACCTCATCCTCTGTCATCCCCTTCTCCTTTTGTTTTCAATCTTTACCAGAATCAGGGTCTTTTCCAGCATGTCAGCTGTTCACATCAGGTGGCCAAGACTTGGAGCTTCGGGTTTTAGTAACAGTCTCTCTAATGAAGATTCAGGATTGATTTCCTTTAGGGTTGACTAGTTTGATCTCCTTGTGTCCAAGGGATTCTCAAGAGTCTTTTCCAGCACCGCAATTCAAACTCATTAATTCTTCAACCTTCCTTATGGTCCAATTCTCATATCCACACATGACTACTGGAAAAGCTGTGACTTGGACTATATGGACCTTTGTTGGAAAATGATGACTCTGCTTTTTAATATGCTGTCTAGGTTTGTAAGGGCTTCCCCAGTGGCTCAGCATTACATTACCTGCAATGTAAAAGACCTGAATTTGATCCCTGGATGGAGAAGATCCCCTGGAAGAGAACGTGGCAACCTACTCCTGTATTTTTGCCTGGAGAATGTCATGTACAGAGGAGCCTGGTAAGCTGTAGTCCATAGGGTCTCAAAGAGTCAGATATAACTGAAGCAACTGCACACACCCACTAGGTCTCTCATGGGCCTCCCTAGTGACTCAGATGGTAAAGGAGCTGCCTGCAATGCAGGAGACCCAGGTTTGATCTCTGGGTTGATAAGATCCCCTGGAGAAGAGAATGGCTACCCATTCTAGCATTCTTGCTTGCAGAATTCCATGGACAGAGGATCCTGGAGGGCTACAGTCCATGGGCTTGCAAAGACTTCCAAGGAGTAAGTGTCTTTTAATTTCATGGATGCAGTCACTGTCCACAATAAACTTCCCTGATGGCTCAGATGGTAAAGCGTCTGCCTACACTGTGGGAGACCCAGTTTCGATTCCTGGGTCAGGAAGATCCCCTGGAGAAGGAAATGGCAACCCGCTCCAGTATTCTTGCCTGGAAAATCCCATGGACAGAGGAACCTGGTTGGCTACTGTCCATGGAGTCGCAAAGAGTTGGACACGACTGAGCGACTTCACTATCTATCTAAAATAAATTGTCACTACTTTGACTTTTTCCCGTTCTATTTGCCATAAAGTGATGGGACTGGATGCCATGATCTCAGTTTTGAGCTTTAAGCCAACTTTTTTATTTTCCTGTTTCACCCTCATCAAGAGGCTCTTTCAGTCACTCAGTCATGTCTGACTCTTTGTGACCCCATAAATTGCAGCATGCCAGGCCTCCCTGTCCATCACTAACTCCCGGAGTTCACCCAAACCCACGTCCATCAAGTCAGTGATGCTATCCAGCCATCTCATCCTCTGTCATCCCCTTCTCCTCCTGCCCTGCCCCCAATTCCTCCCAGCATCAGAGTCTTTTCCAGTGAGTCAACTCTTTGCATGAGGTGGCCAAAGTATTGGAGTTTCAGCTTTAGCATCAGTCTTTCCAATGAACACCCAGGACTAATCTCCTTTAGAATGGACTGGTTGGATCTTCTTGGAGTCCAAGGGACTCTCAAGAGTACTCTCCAACACCACAGTTTAAACTCATCAATTCTTTGGTGCTCAGCTTTCTTCAAAGACCAACTCTCACATCCATACATGACCACTGGAAAAACCATATCCTTGACTAGACAGACCTTTGTTGGCAAATTAATGTCTCAGCTTTTGAATATGCTATCTAGGTTGGTCATAACTTTCCTACTCTTTCAGTTCAGTTCAGTTCAGTCACTCAGTCGTGTCCAACTCTTTGCAACCCCATGAATCGCAGCATGCCAGGCCAACTCCTGGAGTTCACTCAAATTCACGTCCATAGAGTCGGTGATGCCATCCAGCCATCTCATCCTCTGTCGTCCCCTTCTCCTCCTACCCTCAATCCCTCCCAGCATCAGAGTCTTTTCCAATGAGTCAACTCTTCGCATGAGGTGGCCAAAGTACTGGAGTCCTGCTCTTTAGTTCCTCTTAATTTTCTGCCATTAGAGTGGTATCACTACATATGAGGTTGTTGATATTTCTCCCTTCAGTCATGATTCTAGCTTGTGATTAATCCAGCCTGGCATTTCCCATGATGTACTCTGCATGTAATAAGCAGGGTGACAATATACAGCCTTATCATATCCCTTTTGCAATTTGGAACCAGCACATTGTTCCATGTCCAGTTCTAATTGTTGCATTTTGAACTGTATACAGATTTCTCAGGGGGCAGGTAAGGTTGCCTGATACTGTCATCTCTTTAAGAATTTCCCACAGTTTGTTGTGATCCACACAATCAATGGCTTTAGCATAGTCAATGAAGCAGAAGTAGATGTTTTCTTGGAATTTCCTTGCTTTTTCCATGATTTAATGAATGTTGCCAATTTGATCTTTGATTCTTCTGCCTTTTTCAACCCAACTTGTACATCTGCAAGTTCTCAGTTCATGTATTAATGAAGTCTAGCTTGAAGGACTTTGAGCATACACTTACTAGCATGCGAAATGAGTGCAATTGTATGGTAGTTTGAACATTCTTTGGTATCACCTTCTTTGAGATTGGGGTGAAAACTGACATTTTCCAATCCTGTGGCCATTCTGAGTTTTCCAAATTTGCTGGCATATTGAGTTCAGCACTTTTAGGATTTGAAATGGCATCATCTTTTAGGACTTGAAATAGCTCAGCTGGAATTCCATCACTTCCACTAGCTTTGTTCAAAGTAATGCTTCCTAAGGCCCCCTTGACTCCAGGATGTCTGGCTCTAGGTGAGTGATCACACCATCAAGGTTATCTGGGTCATTAAAATCTTTTTTGTATAGTTCTTCTGTGTATTCTTGCCACCTCATCTTAATTTCTTTTGCTTTCTTTAGGTCCTTACCGTTTCTGTCTTTTATCATGCCCATCCTTGCATGAAATGTTTTCTTGATATCTCCAATTTTTTGAAGATATCTTTAGTCTTTCCCATTGTATTGTTTTCCTCCATTTGTTTGCATTGTTCACTTAAAAATGTCCTCTTGTCTCTTATTATTCTCTGGAACTCTGCATTTCAGTTGGGTATAAAGATTTTCCTTTCTCCCTTGCCTTTTGCTTCTCTTCTTTCCTTAGCTATTTGTAAAGCCTCCTTAGACAACCATTTTGTCTTTTTACATTTCTTTTTCTTTGAGATGCTTTTGGTCACTGCCTCCTGTACAATGTTATGAACTTCCATCTATATTTCTTCAGGCACTCTGTCAACAGATCTAACCCCTTGAATTTATTTGTTACTTCCAGTGTATAATAATAAGGGATTTGATAGTGATAGAGGCCTCTTCCTTGGAAGGAAAAGTATGACAAACCTAGACAGTGTTTTAAAAAGCAGAGACATGACTTTGCCAACAAATGTCCATATAGTCAAACTATGGTTTTTCCAGTAGTTATGTACTGAATGTGAGCATTTGACCATAAAAAAGTTTGAAGAACTGATCTTGAATTGTGGTGCAAGAGAAGACTCTTGAGAGTCCCTTGGACTGAAAGGAGATCAAACCAGTCAATCCTAAAGGAAATAAATCCTTGAATATTCATTAGAAGAACTGATGCTGAAGCTGAAGCTCCAATACTTTGGCCATCTGTTGTGAAGAGCTGACTCATTCAAAAAGACCCTGATGCTGGGAATGGTTGAAGACAAAAGGAGAAGAGGGCAGCAGACAGGGAAGCCTCGCACAATGCAGTCCATAGGTCACAAAGAGTTGGACATAACTTTGTGACTAAAAATCAACAAAGAGGCCCCCAGCTTTGAAAAGATTTATTCCCTCACTCTTCCTCCTCCCCTTGCCCCTCTTCCCTCATCTTGTCTGCCACTCTCTTTCCCTCCTCCGTTTCCTTCTCCCCCTCCTCCTTGCCCACCAGGGATGTGGCTGGCTATGCCAGAGATCCAAGCATTCTCTCTGTATTGATGGTCACCTGGAAATGTGAAATAAATGGGAAATATTTTGCACTTTAGTGTCATAACAGGTGTTATTGCTCCATGGATGATGGAGCTGACACTTCTTTGAGGATGAAGGAGAGGTGATGGAGTCTCCCACTTCACCTGAGACAGAGATGATTTCTGAGCATTTGTGTATACTACTGTTCTGTGGTATTTTGTATAATGGCCTTCATACACAGCAACCCCTGCCTCTACTCCAGAAAATAAATAGTCATCCCTAAGTTTATAAATCAACTCAAGGTGCTGCGAGACAATATATCAGCTAGGGGATTTCAGTGCAGATGTAATTGATGCTGAGGCTTGAAGGTTTGCCTCCACCCACCTGGGTTTTGGAAAAACACGCTGATGGAGGTGGCATTCGGCTTTCTTAGAGAATGCCACAGGCCTCCTTTTCCAGTGCTAGACCAGGGGTCAGCAAACTTTCTGTAAAGGGCCAGATGGTAAGTACTTAGATTTTGCAGGCCAGTAATCTCTGCTTCAACTACTCAACTCTGCTGTTATAACAGAAAAGTAGCCAGAGACAGTAAGAAAACAAATGGGCATGGCTGTGTTCCAGTCAACTTTGTTTACACAAACAGGCAATCAGCCAGTGTGCAGAAGTCAATCACCTGAGTATGACTCATTCCTTTTCCAGTTACCAGCTGTATGACCTCATAAACCCACCTGGGCCTCAGTTTCCTTATCAGTAAATTGGAACTAGCAATACCTCATAGTAATCATCATAATTGTAATATCCAGGGAGGTAGTTGTGAGGATTAAATGAGTTCAAGTAGGAAGAACTTTTACAACAGTGTCTGCTGTAGAGTCAGAGGTCAGTGTCAAGTGGCTTTGTTATTAGCATCCTCATCCTCATCTTCAGCATCGTTGAAAGGACTTGGAGCTAGAAAACAGAGGTAATACTTCCTTCACAGATTTGCTATGAGGATGAAGTGAGACAGTGTATGCAAAAGGACTTGGAGCTAGAAAACAGAGATAATACTTCCTTCACAGATTTGCTATGAGAATGAAGTGAGACAGTGTATGCAAAATGCTGTGAGCTGCGCTAGCATATAGCGGATGCTCAGTGACCCTGCAGCAAATCTGCAAACTCTCATCAGCTCTTCTCCAGCTAGTTCTATAAGCCTCTTCTGGTATTTTTTAAAAAAAAAAAAAAAGGTGAAAAACCCAGCCATACACTCTTAAGCTGTTCTAGTCTTAGTTGAGAAAGACAAAAGTGTGAGAAAGATTAAAAGAAGCTTCAGTCACTAAGTAGAAATAATTCAGGGCTGTGAAAAAGAGAAACCTCAAGGCTCAAGTCCTTGGGGGGAAGGGAGGTCTCCCACTGGGCTGGAGGCTCCCCACTGGAGTTGGGCTTATGAAGGTTGGGAAAGGAGTGCAGTGAGTGACCTTCTTCTATGAAGATGACCACCGCAAACTGTCTCTCTGACGAAGCACAGAGAAGGCCCTGCCCAGCCCCATGAGGACCCATCATTGCTGGTTCCTGCAAAGCCTTTCGAGGTTCTGCAAATTTCAAGGACTTAGTGTCAACATAAGTTAGAAATACTCTGTGCACACCCAGCCTTATGACTTCCCATTTACCTAGTCTACACTCATCTTGAGGGAAGAAGGCTGATTTGAGAATGAATTTAGTGTTCCTCTGCAATTCTGAGCTGCTGGTTGTTTGCACAGAAGCCGGTGCTATAATGGAGGAGGAAGGAGCCTGCCAGAGGTTGAGCTGGGGCTCTAGAGTCGTGTTTGGAGTTTTCTGGATAACTTTGGGCAGCTTGTATTGATAGCACATCAGTGTCCCCATTTGTGAAACAGCGATCCTAAGAGGACTCAGAAAGTATAAGTGGAGACCCTGGCAAGGTGCCTGCCATATTCTAAGCTGTTCTCATGATAAGGAAGATTGCTGTACTGAAAGACAGGTGGCGAGGTGAACCTGGATTTGAATTCCATTCAGTCTTGGGCATGGCGTTTAACTCATCAGAATCTCAAGTTCCTTATCTGTAAAATGGGTATAGCGATTAAGGATTAGGTGTATTAAAAGGTCTAAAGAACTTAGTTCAAAGTCTGGCACATTTCAAGTAAAAATAAAAGTTTTTATTATTGTTATGGGCCTGGCTAGGACAGGCCTCAGATATGACTAGAGCAGACGGTAGGATGTGGTTGAGCTCAGAGGAGGAAAGTTTCCTGCTCTTGACCCAGCTCCCAGAGAAGGAACAACGATCAGGAGCCGGAGTTTGGAGCTGTTCTTGGTGCCTGACCCCTGGCCTGGTTTTAAGTATGACTGTGTAATTTGATTCTGACCTTTGGCTCTTGGAACCTCCTCAAGCTCCTGCTGGAGTTTAGGGCTCTGATTGAACTCAATCAAGAACACTCAGGCTTTTGTATTGCACGGGCCTCCCTGAGTCTTGGTTTCTTCCCCATTTAAAAATAATAGTGTTGATATTTAACTGGTAAAGGCTGTTATAGCTCTTTAATGTGTCAGGTACTGTTACAAATTCTATAGACATATTGAATCATTTAATTCTTACAATAGCCCTTAGGGGTAGCAAATATAATCCCCATGTGTTCGTTTCCTGAGGCTGCTTTAAGAAATCACCGATGCTTGGTGGTTTAAAACAACAGAAATTTATTCTCTCGCAGTTCTGGAAGCCAGAGTCTGAAATCAAGGTTTTGGAGGGCTGTGTTCCCGCTAAGGCTCCAGATGAGGATATTTCCCTTTTCCGTTCCAGCCTTGGAGGCTTCCAGCTGCCAGCATACCTTAGCTTATAGCCATACATTCTAGCCTCTGCTGCTGTGGTCACATCACCTTCTCCTCTCCTGTTTGTGGCTGAGTCAAATAAGAGTTCCCTTATGAGTACACTTATGATGGCCCTTAGAGCCCACCACGACAATCCAGGGTAAGCTCCTCATCTCAAGGGCCTCAATTTAATCACATCTGCGAAAGCTTCACCAAATGAGACAATGAGGATGTGACATCGCTGGGAGCTTCTATTCAACTCACTGCACCCCACTTTACTGGAGAAGGCAATGGCACCCCACTCCAGTACTCTTGACTGGAAAATCCCATGGATGGAGGAGCCTGGTAGGCTGCAGTCCACAGGGTCACTGAGAGTCGGACACGACTAAGTGGCTTCACTTTCACTTTTCACTTTCATGCATTGGAGAAGGAAATGGCAACCCACTCCAGTGTTCTTGCCTGGAGAATCCCAGGGACAGGGAGCCTGGTGGGCTGCCGTCTGTGGGGTCACACAGAGTTGGACATGACTGAAGTGACTTAGCAGCAGCAGCAGCAGCAACCCCACTTTACAGATGAGATGGGAAGTAGGTGGCAGAGTAATCCGGCTCAGTCTGCACCCTTAACCCCTGTGCTGTGTTACTCCAGCCAGGCTGTGCACCACATGATGGCTTCCCTGTTGCTGAGCCCTACAGACATCCCCAAACATCCCTTTCTTTTGGGCACTGTCAGAACACATGGATTTTTGCTCATCAGCAAGCAGCCAGAGAAAGTCACGAGAGGTAATTTGCCTCTTCTCCCAATGTCTTGGTCTGGTCTTCAAGTTCCTCAGCCAAAACTGAGAGGAAGTGACTTCAGTCATGGGTACTAATCCATGTTAAAATGAGGCCAGTGTCTTGGCACAGGAAATTTTTCTCGCCCTCTTAATCTGTTTTACCATACGCTCTGCAGGCTCCATGACCTGGTGTTCTTAAAAGAGAATAGTGTCCTTTTGGATGTGATTTCGGTGACAATGTCTATGATGAGTAAGCCTCACCCAGCCCAGGCAGCCCTGGGTTCCTGAGGTCACACACCAATGAAAGGCTTTGAGTCCCTGGCTTCCAGGCTAGATGTTGCTCTCAACATTAATGCATAACATCTCAGGAGATTTTTTGTTCCTGCTCGCTCTCAAGGACCACTTCTGCTGCCTCCCATGGAGGACCATGCACTGTAGACATGTAGAGGCAGCCAACTCAGGCCTGGGAAGTGACACTCTGTGGGGCTGGCATTTGGAAATATATGGACGCTGACAGCTCTTCTGGCCTCAGCACCTTCCACCGACAATGGCTATGAGTGGTAGCACTGAGCTGGCTGGTGAGAGTTGCTCCTCTAGTGAAAGGCCCCAGGAGAATACCAGTGAGCTCCCTAAATACCAAACAGGAACACTCAGTTTTAGATGTTTGCCAACATGCTTCTGCACACTTATGCCTTTCCCTTGTTGGCCAATATCAAATGGGCATCCTCTCTCATCCTATGTTATAGGGGTTGTGCGGGTGTGGGAACATTTCATCTACAGAACCCATTGGACATTATTAGATGTCTCCTTAAAGCAACGTCAGCTCTTATGCATTGGGGTGGCATTGCTCTGAGGTCAAGACATGGTTTACATACCCAGGGCATCATGGAACACGCCATGAGACCTCAGCAGCCACGCTGACAAACAGGAGAGCAACTGACAGTTAAAATATAAAACACGTTGCAACATGAAGTCTAAAACTTCTGATCATGCCACCTGCACTGTTATGAATGTTCACTAGTGACTCATTATTGGATCAATAAGATCAACAAATAGCCAATTAGGATATATCAATGCCAGAATACGAATGGGCACAGAGAACATCAGAAGAAAGACAGTAGAACACAGTGCTTTAAAAGCCAGGCAAGCTTAGGTTCAAATCCTGTCTCTGCCACTTCTGAGACATATGACCTGAATTAGACTATTCTCTGAATCCCAGCTTCCTAATGTGTAAAATGGCGATGACAACTGTTTCTTTCTCACGGGACTGCTGTGGGGTTTATGTGAATTTGTGATCATGAATTCTTTACCATAGTCTCAACGGAAAGTATGCTCTAAAGCAAGTAGTAAATGTAGTAAAGTATGCTCTAAAGTAAGTAGTAAATGCATATAAGGAAGCAGAACTTTTAGTGTACATTTCACAAGAGCTGAGGTGAGGCTGTGAGTCCTTGGAGGGGCTCCTTTATCAGAGGGCCATTTAAATCCAAGCTGCCTCTCCTACTGTTGCCTTCCTGCTTATTCAAGTTGCTGCTGGTGTGTCTCCTGATTCATTGGGCATATACAGCATGTCTTGACCTCAGAGTAGCTCCATTCAATCAATAGAACTCCAGAACACTCTATTAATGAAAATGGTAGGCTTTAATTAGTAGAAAGAGTCCTCTGTCTTTTCTCCTTTTCTTCTGTTCTTAGACTCTAGTCTTAGACTTGGATGATGGTGTCAAGGACTCAGAATGGTGGCTGGACCCTGAAAGGCCCTCCCACGACACAGCAAGGAGGAATACCATGTAATTAAGAGGCAGGGGTGTGGGTCTGGGTTCCAACTCATATGGGTTTGAATCCTAGTTCAGCCATCAACTGCCTGGGTGAACTTCAGTGAATCATTCCATTTCCAAATGACTCCTTATGAAGAGAATTTGAGTACTGGAGGAGTGAGTTATTTGTCTAAGGTCACCCTGCTAGCAAGCCAGGGAGTTTATTTCAGCCCTAGGACTGTGTGACTCTAAAATCTAGCATTTAAAATATAATTAAATAAAATCTAGCATTTTGCTCTGGTATCAGACTTCCTGAAATTCTATTGTTTTAAAATGTACCTTTTAAAATTATTTTTCAAGTCTGGTGATGCCAATAGATCAGGAGACTGAGACATATTGAACAGACCAAAAAGATAAATAGTTACTTACAGTTCCCAAGAGCAAGAGGTCTGCCACTCCATGCAGATCCATCCCTGGGGAAGAACTATAGTTGGTCAAGAGGCAGAGGAGCAGGAGGAATGCATGACCTGAATTTTCTAGTACCTGGCTGTAGGGTGATTAGAACAGGAGAATATGGGCAAGAGTACAAGAGCTCAGTAAAGGAGGTGGTTGGAGGGTGGGTTGTTTGCATATGAGAAGCATGCTTGTAAGAGAGTACTTTGCTGTCTCTAGGAATTAACTAGCTCTGGGTGGGACAGTCTTTTCCAAGTCAATAAATCCTCAACATATCAAAGCATAATGATAGTACGGAAAATGAAAAAAAAATGTGATTAATACATCTATTCTTGGTGGACTTTCTAAGCCAGGCAACTGTTACTCTATCAGTGGGATTTCCAGATGAGTTTGCGTGATTTATGTCTATTTGTTCAGTTCAGCTGAGTCGCTCAGTTGTGTCCAACTCTTTGCAACCCCATGAATCGCAGCACGCCAGACCTCCCTGTTCATTACCATCTCTCGGAGTTCACTTAGACTTACGCCCATCGAGTCCGTGATGCCATCCAGCCATCTCATCCTCTGTCGTCCCCTTCTTCTCCTGCTCCCAATCCCTCCCAGCATCAGAGTCTTTTCCAATGAGTCAACTCTTTGCATGAGGTGGCCAAAGGACTGGAGTTTCAGCTTTAGCATCATTCCTTCCAAAGAAATCCCGGGGTTGATCTCCTTCAAAATGGACTGGTTGGATCTCCTTGCAGCCCAAGGAACTCTCAAGAGTCTTCTCCAACACCACAATTCAAAAGCCTTCTTCACAGTCCAACTCTCACATCCATACATGACCACTGGAAAAACCATAGCCTTGACTAGACGGACCTTAGTCGGCAAAGTAATGTTACATAACTGCAATTATGAAGTCCCATGAGATGGCTTCTGTTGTTGTTCAGTCACTCAGTCATGTCCGGCTTTTTGCAACCCCATGGACTGCAGCACGCCAGGCCTCTGTCTTTCATCATTTCTCAGAGCTTGCTCAAACTCATGTCCATTTGGTTGGTGATGCCATCCAACCATCTTGCCCTCTGTTGTCCCCTTTTTCTCCTGCCTTCAGTCTTTCCCAGCATCAAGGTCTTTTCTAATGAGTTGACTCTTCACATCAGGTGGCCAAAGTATTGGAGTTTCAGCTTCAGCATCAATCCTTTCAATGAATATTCAGGGTTGATTTCTTTTAGGATTGGTTCATTTGATCTCCTTACAGTCTAAGGGACTCTCAAGAGTCTTCTCCAACACCGCAGCTCAAAAGCATCAATTCTTCAGTGCTCAGCCTTCTTTATGAGATGGCTTTAACCACCAAATAATTACCTTCATAAACAAGTGTATATATAAAATATACACAAAAATTCCCAGTAGCTTCTTATAGATCATACAAGTTAATAATAAAATAAAATCATAATAAAATTCTGAGCACAAATGCAGGGTATCTAGATAAAACTTTAGTAAGAAACATATGCTGTATTATAACAGGATATTAATGCATATATATGGAATTTAGAAAGATGGTAGTGATGACCCTATATGTGAGATAGCAAAAGAGACACAGATGTAAAAACTGACTTTTAGACTCTGTGGAAGAAGGCAAGGGTTGGATGATTTGAGAGAATAGCATTGAACATGTATATTATCATATGTGAAATAGATCACCAGTCCAGGTTCGATGCATGAGACAGGGAGCTCAGGGCTGATGCATTGGAATAACCCAGAGGGATGGGATGGAGAGGTAGATGGGAGGTGGGGTTCAGGATGGGGAATAAATGTACACCCGTGGTGGATTCATGTGAGTGTATGACAAAAACCACCATGATATTATAAAGCAATTAGCCTCCAATTAAAATTTTAAAAAAGAAACATATGCTGTATTGTATGAAATTGAAAATCTTTATTGAAGTGTATAAGAGATAAATAAATGTGATCTTATGTTTTCAGTATCAAATACTTGCCAGTTTATCCAAAATGATATAAATATTATGTGATATTATTAAATATTAGCAGCATTTTTATCACTTGACAAAATAAACTCATCTGGAACAATAAATGGCTGAAATTTATTCAAGGATTTTCTGAAAAAAGAAGAGCAATGAATGGATTTCTTCTAAGAAAATGTCTATATATCATAAAAGTATTTCAGAACAGAGGGAAGGGTTAATTGTAAAATGAATTAACTTTATTGGAAGGAATAAAGTTAAATCCCCTACCTCATACTTTATATCAAAATAAATTTCATATTGTTTAAATATTTATATAAAAATAAGCAAATAAACACAAAATTCTTATGGAAAAATATAAGTGAAAGTTCTATTATCTTGAGAGAGGGGAAAGCCTTGTAAAATTTCAAATCAAAGTCAGAAACCATCCAGAGAAAACACTGATATATCTATCAACAGATGAATGGATAAAGAAGATGTGGTGCTTGGATACAATGGAATAATACTCAGTCATAGAAAAGAATGAGACAATGCCATCTGCAGCCATGTGGATGGGCCTGGAGAGTATTATACTAAATGGAGTAAGTCAGAAAGAGAAAGATATATACCATATGATATCACTTATATATGGAGTCTAAAATATGGGACACTTATTTACAAAACAGCCTCACAGACACAGAGAACAGGCTTGTGGCTGCCAAGTGAGGAAGGGAGGGTGAGGGATAGATGAGAAATTTAGAATTAGCAGATGAAAAGTATTATATGTAGGATGGATAAACAACAGGAGCCTACTGTATAGCACAGGGAGCTATAGTCTGTATCCTGTGATAAACCAGCATGGAAAAGAATATGTAAAAGAATGTGTATATATGTATAGCTGTATCACTCTGCTATACAGCAAAAATTAGCACAACATTTACAGCCATGTAGAAGTAAATCAACTATGTATGTCTAAAATAAATTTTTCAAAAAGAAAAAAAATCAATGCCTTTATTACACACAATTGAAAATCTGCACAGCAAAAGAGAATAAAGTTAAAGGACAAAAGCACATTCAGTCAGAATAGCTGCGATCCAAAAGTCTACAAGCAATAAATGCTGGAAAGGGTGTGGAGAAAAGGGAACCCTCTTACACTGTTGGTGGGAATGCAAACTAGTACAGCCACTATGGAGAACAGTGTGGAGATTCCTTAAAAAACTGGAAATAGAACTGCCTTGCTGCTAAATTGCTTCAGTTGTGTCCGACTCTATGCGACCCCAGAGACGGCAGCCCACCAGCTCCACTGTCCCTGGGATTCTCCAGGCAAGAACACTGGAGTGGGTTGCCATTTCCTTCTCCAATGCATGAGAGTGAAGAGTGAAAGTGAAGTCACTCAGTCGTCTCCAACTCTTAGCGACCACATGAACTGCAGCCCACCAGGCTCCTCCACCCATGGGATTTTCCAGGCAAGAGTACTGGATTGGGGTGCCATTGCCTTCTCCGAGAACCGCCTTATGACCCAGCAATCCCACTGATGGGCATACACACCGAGGAAAACAGAATTGAAAGAGACATGTGTACCCCAGTGTTCATCGCAGCACTGTTTATAATAGCCAGGACATGGAAGCAACCTAGATGTCCATCAGCAGATGAATGGAAAAGAAAGCTGTGGTACATATACAAAATGGAGTATTACTCAGCCATTAAAAAGAATACATTTGAATCAGTTCTAATGCGGTGATGAAACTGGAGCGTATTATACAGAATGAAGTAAGCCAGAAAGAAAAACACCAATACAGTATACTAACACATACATATGGAATTTAGAAAGATGATAATGATAAACCTGTATGCGAGACAGCAAAAGAGACACAGATATACAGAACAGTCTTTTGGACTCTGTGGGAGAGGGCGAGGGTGGGATGATTTGGGAGAATGGCATTGAAACATGTATAATATCATATATGAAACGAATAGCCTGTCCAGGTTCAATGCATGATACTGGACGCTTGGGGCTAGTGCACTGAGACAACCCAGAGGGATGGTATGGGGAGGGAGGGGGTTCAAGATGGGGAATACGTGTACACCTATAGCGGATTCATGCTGATGTATGGCAAAACCAATACAATATTGTAAAGTAATTAACTTCCAATTAAAATAAATACATTTATATTAAAAAGAAGAGTATTTACAGCATATCTATCTTTAAAATTTAAATGGCAGTGTACCAAGTTACTCCAATGGGAAAAAATGAACAAGATGCCTAATATATACATTCACAAAAATGTGTTAATAAACAATATTAATGAAATGTATTAATGTATTAAAAAGGAAACAGTAATGTTATCACCATTTTTTCTGCCATCAGATTGTCAAAAATATAACGATGGCTCATACACAGAACTGATGTGATGTTTGCTAAGAAATAGCAGGGTCATGCACTATTTGTGAAAGCAAACTAAGCATTTATTTTCTGTTTGTTTTTTTTTCTTTTTGTAATGGGAGTCAAAGTCTTTAAAAGACCCATATCCTCTGAGAAAACAGTTTCATATCAAAAAATTTATATGAAGGAAATAGTAAGAGAAAGGCACTCACCTATCTGTAGATACTCACTACATCTTTAAGTTACTTTTTACATAATAATGAACAACTGGAAACAATCTAAGTGTCCAGTGACAGGGGATTGATTAGTTATCTCTTGTACTTTTATACAGTGGAATAATATACAGCCATTAAAAGTTATGTGCATTAGAATGGAGAAATATACATAGAGAACAGGCTTATGGACATGGGGAGAGAGGAGGAGAGGGTGAGATAAATGGAAAGAGTGACATGGAAACTTACATTACCATCTGTAAAATAGATAGCCAACGGGAATTTGCTGTGTGGCTCAGGAAACTCAAACAGGGGCTCTATCAACCTAGAGGGGTGGAATGGGGAGAAAGATGGGAGGGAGATTCAAAAGGGGGGGATATATATATATACCTATGGTTGATTCCATGTTGAGGTTTGACAGAAAACAACAAAATTCTGTAAAGCAATTATCGTTCAATTAAAAAAATTTTTTTTAAGTTATGTGCATTAGAAAAACACACTTCCGTGCAAGAAAGATCTCCATACTGTAATTATGATTAGAGAAAAGACATTTGCAAACTGGTTTGCATAATACAATCCCATTTTAGTAATAAATAATATATTCCTTTTCTGGAAGAAGATCTAAAAGATTAGACATCAAATTGTTAATAATCATTATTTCTGTGTGCTGGATTAAAGGCAGCCTTTATTTTCTTCTATATAATGTTATCTATGCGTGTGTGCATGCTAAGTCACTTTAGTAGTGTCTGACTCTTTGTGACCCTATGCACTGTAGCCCTCCAGGCTCCTCTGTCCATGGGATTCTCCAGGCAAGAATACTGAATTGGGCAGCTAAGCCCTCCTCCATGGGGTCTTCCCAACCCAGAGATCGAAACCGAGTCTCTTCTTTGTCCCGCATTGGCAGGCAGGTTCATTACCACTAGCACCCCCTGGGAAGCCCTCAATTTTATCTACATCCTGAAATTGTTGAAAAGGATATACATTTTTACAATCCCCAAAATACTATAAATCTATGAAAAGGTGATTTCTCAGCTGTTTTCCTCTTAATAGGAAACTTCAGGTCTTTGGTAGTGCAGGGAATGGAGTGTGAAACTAGGTAAAAGAATGTTCTATACAAATGTAAATTAGAAAAAAAAAAAAAAGAAAGAATGCCCAGCTTCCTGCTCTCCATTCTCCTTGCCATAGATGGACAATCAAGAGAGAAATTCCTTTGCAGAGCATTCATTGCTCTGACCTTCACTGTTACGTGAAATTAGAAGGCCTGTTCAAAAGAGAATGTTTTCTCTCCACGTTTTCTATAAATATTTGACATGGGAGCTATGGATTATGTCACATGTGGTTGAGGAAACTAACACAGAAAGCCCAGGCTCTGTGTTGACACAAGCATGAGGTGAGGGTAACTGTAGGGTGAGGGGGTGGCTGTCTGAAGGCTCAGCTGACTCAGAGCTACTCCGCAGATCAATAGTGCTGATGTTGTTGCAGAAGCGACAGGCCTTGCTGCACAGCCTGAGTCTCATTATATTCTATCACTGGGATCCAAGCTTGGACTCAGGAGGGTGGGTCATGACTTATTATGTTTGAAATATAAGCAGAGAGGGAGAACATCCCCACTGGCATAATTATTTTCCAGGGCCTCTGAAAGAGTGATTCCTGCTCATTAAGTGGCATTTGCTCCCCTAAGCAAGCCAGTCTCAAAGTGCCTTCTATCAAGTATTAGCTCATCATTGTAGTCTCTCTCTGCTGCTTCTTGTCCAGGTAGGTGCAAAGATATTAAATGGCTCCTCATCTCACTAACTTACCTGGTATGTTTATAAATCAGACACACCCAGATTTCAGCTCAACCATATTTCTGGGACTCTGGGTGCCATTTTACCCCTTGAAGAGCTAAGATGCTGCTGGGATGTTGAAAGCAGAAACACAGAATAATGACATTGAATCACTACATCCCTCCATCCATTAGATATTTATTGAGCATAGACTGTGAGTCAGGCATTGGAGCTCAGGATGACTCGAGCATGATCCCTACCTTCAGAGAGTTCACTGTCTAGTGAGAGAGATAAATATATGAAACAATATTTGTAGAACCATAAGCACAATAGGTAAAAGAAAAACCTACAAAATGTTAACACCCAGAGAAAGAAGAGGCTAAATGTGCTTTGGTAAAAAATGGTGTTAGACAAGCCTTCTTGGTGGAAAGGATTTTGATCTGAACTTTGAAACATGAATAAAGAAGGACAGACAACAGTTTGATACACGGAAGCCACAGCATGTTTTGAATGTACCATTTTTGAATGAATGACTGTGTAAACAAAAAATTAATAAATCTGTGCAGGGAAAGAGGTTAATGACATGGAAGCAGTGTTTCTCCAGGGCTAGTGGAGTGATGGAGAGCTAAGACTGAAAAGGAAGCTTAGGGTCAAGTTATGAAGGGATCTGAATATTTTCCTAGTGAACGGGTCCTTTTACTGCTTGATGAGCTTGAGCTCATTCAGGGATGCAGGTAGATGGAGACACTACCATCTTGACACTCTGGTCAAGAGTGTCACCTGTCACCTGAAGTGACATAGCTCACTTCCACTCACATTATATTGGCCCCAGCAAATCTCATGGCCTTGGTCGGGTCAAAGAAAGGGAACCCTATTTTGTGCTCAGAGAGAGGACAATCAGAATATTAGTGAATGATGGTCCCAGAAGCAGAAGAATGTTTCTCACTTATTAGTCACTACTAATAGGGGTTCTTTTATAAATCACTAAACTTTACTGAGCTGCTTTTTTTTTTCAGTAAAAAGAATATAGAATTCTATTCTTCAGAATTCTATTCTAATCTATTTCTCTTTCTGCTCTCCCTCTCTGTCTGATGATAAGAATGGCATGCAACGAAACTGGGTACCAAAGGGGTCAGGTTCTTTCATAGAGCACAAGCAGACGATGAGCCTGAGAGCAAAGGACAAAACTTAACCTCAGAGTCCATAAAAAATTTACAGAATTGCAAAGCGCCAAGCAAAAATATAAAAGAGTTCTCTGCACTCCGGGAAATTATTGAAGCCATAAAGATTCCTGCTCTTGCAGATGAGCCAGTTGGTGCGTGGAGCAGAGCAAATCAATAATGTCATACTTCTTGCCTGGATCAAAATACTAAGGAAATAGCTGCAAAGTAAGTGGAGGACAAAGTCTGTCTCAGTCAATCACTGCGTTGAGTCATGCCGTAGCAGAACACAGCCTAATAGTCTGGCCTGGCATCTTAAAAGCCAGGAAAACACTTAATCAAAATTTGGAGCCATTGTAACTCCTAAAAGATAATTACTCAGCACTTTGGCAGAGGATAATCTTGGAGAAAGAATCTGATGGGGGCTGTACATATTTAAATGGATGTTAGTTTCAAAAGTATAAAGAATTCTCAGGTAAAGACACAAAGTGATGACTATAACAAATTACACATGTCCTGTTCATGGGTGTGTCCTCTGCCTTAGTAAAGGGCCAGGCTCTTCCTTTCATTCTTTCCTCTGACCTGATTCATTAAACATCCATTATATTACAGGTACAGTCTTAAGAGCTAGAGTATAGCAATGAACTAGACAAAGTAGGTGTCTGCTCTCCTGGAGCTTACATTATATTGAGGAAGACAGATAATAAACAAGAAAATAAATTTGATCTTAAGATCATAGTAATGTTATGAAGACACCAGAGGTGAGTTGTGAGCAGGGGGTCTAGAATGCCCTAGGATGCTGAGGACTATTCTGAGAGGAAATATTCAAACTGAGACTGGGAGGATAGAAAGTGTCAGTTACGACATACAGAAGGAAGAGGAAACAGCAGGTCCTGAAATGGGACAAACTTGCCGTGTTTGAGAAACTTCAAGAAGGCCAGCACTGGGAAGCTGGTGGTAGGAGAAGAGAATAGAGTGACGGCAGGGCCTCAAGGGTGTAGAAACTTTGAGGCTATGGGAGAATACATCGTAGATGCTCAGTAAGTGTTTGTTGAATGACTAACTAACCAACTGATCGAAGTGACTGAAAGTAGTGATTTATCCTAGTCCATATGGTTAAGTGACTACACCTTCACTTTCTCTTTCTTTCATATGCGGTATTTGATAGTTTTGTTGAGACTAAAACTTGAGACGCAGCCTCAGGGTTTTTACATAAGATCACAATAAGTTTTTAAGTGTTAGTTGCTCAATTGTGTTCGACTCTTTGCAAACCCTTGGACTGCAGCCCTCCAGGCTTCTCTGTTCATGGAATTCTCCAGGCAAGAATACTGAGGTGGATTGCCATTTCCTTCTTCAAGGGATCTTCCCAACTCAAGGATTCAACCTGAGTCTCCTGCATTGCTAGGCAGATGCTTCACTGTCTGAGCCACCAGGGAAGCCCCATGATCACAATAATTCCTGGTAAATGGTGGCTCAGACAGTAAAGCATCTGTCTACAATGCAGGAGACCCAGGTTCGATCCCTGGGTTGGGAAGATCCCCTGGAGAAGGAAATGGCAATCCACTCCAGGACTATTGCCTGGAAAATCCCATGGACAGAGGAGCCTGGTAGGCTACAATCCATGGGGTTGCAGAGTCGGACACGACTGAGTGACTTTACTTTCTTTCTTTCTTAGGGAGTTATGGTAAATGGGAGTAGTAGGGAGTAGTAGATTTTGGTGTGATAAATACACTCTCTTACATTTATTGAACCCTTATTTTCATTAATGTTTAATCTTCTCACATCTCTGTAGATAACTCTTATTATTCTTTCTTGATAGATGAGAAAATGGAGGCTCAGAGTTTGACCTCAGTGGTCAGAGTCGGACACGACTGAGTGACTTTACTTTCTTTCTTTCTTAGGGAGTTATGGTAAATGGGAGTAGTAGGGAGTAGTAGATTTTGGTGTGATAAATACACTCTCTTACATTTATTGAACCCTTATTTTCATTAATGTTTAATCTTCTCACATCTCTGTAGATAACTCTTATTATTCTTTCTTGATAGATGAGAAAATGGAGGCTCAGAGTTTGACCTCAGTGGTCACCAGCAGAGACTGGTCAATGGATTGGTGATTTCCTGATGGACAGTCTTTATTTTGTTCACTGTTATATCCCCAACTCTTCTAGCATCTGATAAATAGCAACCACTCAATACATTTTATTGAATCAACAAAGAACCTGATTGTAACAGAAATGAAATCGTATTATACAGTTTGCTTCTGAACCTACTTTTTCTCATTGTGAATATTTTTCAACATCAGCAAAAGTCTGTATATGTCATTCTAATGACATATATGCACATTTTAATTTATGTCATTGTATAGATGTCTCTCCATTTATTTTACTGATCCCCTATTATTGGATATTTGGTTATTTCCATATTTTTACTGTTATAAATATTTCTGTCAATAAAAAATCCCTGATTTGACATCTTTCAACATCTGTCTGGTTAAGTTCTTGAGATAAACCCCCTGAAGCAGAAATGCTGGATGGAACAGATGCAGATTTCAGAAGCTTTGCAGACACAAGTCCAAACTGTGCTTTGAAAAGACCAGGTCTACTTAGGCATCTGTTTGGGTTGCTAGCCTTAAAGCAGCATAGATGTGTTCAGAGCACAGGACCCCAAAGCATGAAAGAAAGAAAGAAAGAGAAATCCAGCTAGGCTTAGAGAAAGATAGTTCAGGGAAGTGACAAGAGCAGCCTTCAAAGATATGGAAACCTGAGAGTCTGTTAGTGGAAGCCAAAGGGCATCAGTTCCGTCCAGTTCAGTCGCTCAGTCATGTCTGACTCTTTGCGACCCCATGAATCGCAGTATGCCAGGCCTCCCTGTCCATCACCAACTCCTGGAGTTCACTCAGACTCATGTCCATCGAGTCAGTGATGCCATCCAGCCATCTCATCCTCAGTCATCCCCTTTTCCTCCTGCCCCCAATCCCTCCCAGCATCAGAGTCTTTTCCAATGAGTCAACTCTTTGCATGAGGTGGCCAAAGGACTGGAGTTTCAGCTTTAGCATCATTCCTTCCAAAGAAATCCCAGGGCTGATCTCCTTCAGAATGGACTGGTTGGATCTCCTTGCAGTCCAAGGGACTCTCAAGAGTCTTCTCCAACACCACAATTCAAAAGCATCAATTCTTTGGCACTCAGCCTTCTTCACAGTCCAACTCTCACATCCATACATGACCACTGGAAAAACCATAGCCTTGACTAGACGGACCTTTGTTGGTAACTGGAACCACATGTCATGAAAAGTAGTAAGTGTCAAGCTCAAGTAGCAGAGGTCTAGGAGTAGGCTAGAGGTATTCAACCACAGAAACATTCACAGAGAAGGAAAGGCTCCTGGAGCAGCCATGAGCTGGAAACAGTTGACACTTGAGTTGCTTCAGTGAGCTGACTTTGTAGTTTTCTCCCATTTTCTTTTGTTTCTCTGGGGAACAAACTGGATGGGTAGCATGAGGGTGATCTTTGGAGATGACAGGAGTCTGAACCCAGACTTCATTTACTGACTATATGTCATTGAGTGGTTTTCAAACATTTCTGGATCTCAGTTTTCACATCTATTAATTGGAGATAAAAACACCTATCCTGCAGGATGCTTAGAGAATTAGATGAGATCATTTCCATGTGTAGAATCCAGATGATGAGACTATAAGAGCCTGCCAGGTTAGGCCCCTTATGCCCCAGTGTGTCTCCTCAAGTATTTCTGGGAAGCTCTTAGGGGATCTTCTGAACTGGCAGTGTTTCTGTCCCCATCTTCCCTTCATGCCACCATGGCAAAGTCCCTTGAGAGCCAATACCCTGGTCCTCAAAACTGTGCTCTGCTGATGAGCCCAAGTACCCTGGCCTCTGCAATGGGACACCATTTTCGGCATTCATTCCACACATATCTATTGAGTACCTACTAAGTGCCAGGAACTTAGATGTTGGAAATTGAAGAGTGAGAAAAATTGAATATGCTTTCTCTCCTTGTGGCACTTACAGTCTAGTAGGAGAGAAAGAGGGCTTCCATAGTGGCTCAGATGGTAAAGAATCTGCCTATAATGTGAGATCCCTGGGTTGGAAAGATTCCCTGGAGGAAGGCATGGCAACCTTCTCCAGCATTTTTGCCAGGAAAATCCCGATGGACAGAGGAGCCTGGCAGGTTGCAGTCCATGGGGTTGTAAAGAGTAGGACATGACTAAGCAACTAAGTACAGCACGGGGAGAAAGATACTGATCAAACAATCCCATGAATAAATATGTAATTGTAAGTCATGAATATGATAATTAGGGGATTATGAGCGAACATAGGGGGCTTCCGTGGTGGCTCAGAGGTTAAAGCGTCTGCCTCCAATGCGGGAGACCCGGGTTCAATCCCTGGGTCGGGAAGATCCCCTAGAATAGGTAATGGCAACCCACTACAGTATTCTTGCCCAGAATATTCCATGGACAAAAGCGTCTGCCTCCAATGCGGGAGACCCGGGTTCAATCCCTGGGTCGGGAAGATCCCCTAGAATAGGTAATGGCAACCCACTACAGTATTCTTGCCCAGAATATTCCATGGACAGAGGCACCTGGAGGCCTAGTCCATGGGGTCACAAGGAGTTGGACACGACTGAGTGATTGACCACACACTCACACACACGGACACATATAAATGACTAAACTGGTCCAGATGCGTCCTCAGCGTTTCTTAAATGCCTGGCTCTGTATGTCTCTCTCATCCTGTTTCACCATAACTGGGCTAGAGTCCCCCCCTTCCCTCACCAGAAATACTCCAGGCATCTCTACACTGAGTCCAGGCCCAGCTGACCCCCAGTTCACAGAGGAGACCACTTTCCAACTTTCTCATTTGCAGTTTTCAGAATTCTGTTTTCCTGAAGATCTGTTTTCAGAATTCTCATTTCCTGCTCCAGGACTGACCACCCTACAAGAGGTCTAACTGCAACAGCCTCCTTTTTCAGGGAAAACCCCACCCCCACCCACAGGGCTGTGACCTGTCCCTGCTCACAGACAGAACAATCCCACATCCCATCTTTGAGGCTATTTTATATTAAGTGAAGTTGGAAATGAGGCATGGAGATTCCAGTCCAGCTGAAGCTGTACTTCTCTCAGAGAATTTTCTTTTCAGCTTTTTCTTATCATAGGTTCAAAAATCTTGTGGCCTCATCTCCTTTAGAAACATCTGATATGGCATGTATTAACATATCATTATCTTTGCGTATGGAATTGGGCTTCCCTGGTGGCTCAGATGGTAAAGAATCTGCCTGGCGTGCAAGAGACCTATATCAATCTCCTTGGGTCTATGCCACCCAAGGAGATTAAAGATTACAATTTTCAGCCACCCTTGCAGCTGGCTAATGGGAAATGTACAACTATGCTATCTGTAAGTTCACATCCTTAAAGGAAAGGGGCATTCTTTTTCTCTATCTCTCTTTCCAGCTGGCTGGAATGTCGCAATGCACCACCTTGGACAGGTTAATGAGGGCAATATGTAAAGATGGCAGAACAACAAAATAAAAGGAACCTGGGATTTCTGGTATCCTGGAGACTCCATACCAACCCTGGGCAGCTTACTCCTTGACTATTAAATGAGAGAGAAATAAAATTTAATATCATTTGACCATTGCAATTTAGGGATTTAAGTTATAGTAACCAAAATTATAATTTAAATTATATAATCTATCATTGTGTAAGAGGCATGGCACATAGTAGGTGCTCATGAGATTGTAGCTATCATTTATCTTTAGAATTCTCCAGCTGACAATGGGGGTGAAATTGCAGCCACTTATGAGGCTACCCTTTAAAGGAGGTGCCTTAATGGAGATGGAGCAATATTGGATTAAGATAGATCTTTATGAAAAAAATAAATGCAAAAGACATTTGGTAAATCTGTGGGAATGCACAAGACATTTTATGTGGTAATGGGGATTTAAATATTAATTTCAGTTAAAGTAAGGTGAAAACATTGATTCTCTTGAAGAGGATTAGGGCTAGGAGGGAGAAACTTGTGGAGTCTCTGGAGGCTGTTTAATTTGAAGGTGACCCACATCCTTTGTGCTGTATCTAATACCATCACTCAGACCATTCCCTGCTCTCTTCCATCAGTTGCAAATTATGAAGCTGCATTTCTACTTGACCTCTGTTTTCAGCCTGGGAAATTGGCATGGTGAGAGTGAAGACTTTTCTTCAGGCTCAACATCCCCCAGGGAAGGAGAAAGGGAGAGAATTAGGGAGGGATTGAGATTTTAATTGGTTTACCGAAATAGCCAAGCACACCAAGAGGGCATCAAACCTTCTGAATAGCTGAGCGATCACCCCATACTATAGCCTTCTATCCTAGAGGCCTTTCTTAGTGGGGCAAGCAGAACCCCAGACTTCTAGTAGAACCCTTGAACCCAGGCAAATTTCTTTAACTATACCTGGAATTTGCTCTCAGTAGGTAAGTGCATGGACTTTAGCTTCAGAGAGATCTGAGTTGAGTGTGCACTCTGCAATTCCCTACCAGGTGTGAGAACTTAGACAAGTCAGTTCAGCTTTTTTGAGGCTAACTGTCCTCATTTGTAACAGGATTCATACCATTTCCTCATACCACTGTTTTAACTGTGTATTATTAGTCCCTAACTTTGTTTGAAAGAACAGTTTCAGGGTGAATTGATCAGCTCACTGAAAATAAATATGCAAGCTTGATAGAGACTATGAAGTTCAACTACACAGCAAAATCTGCCATTGATCTGCCCTGTGAGAAATCAAGTGGAAATGGACACTGGACTTAGCAGAGCGAGTGGCTTCCAGCCCGGACGCTATTGCTATCTCAGTGTCTACATTTAACTGTGTTCCTTCTGTCCTCTGGGCCTTCATTTCCTATCTCTGAAATCCCTTCCAGGAGAAAAGAAGAGCCTCACTGAACTTCTTGGGAGTTTACACTTAATGCTTTGTGCTTATGCTGTGTGCTTGGTGGGGTCGGACTCCTTTGTGACCCCATGAACTGTTGCCCACCAGGCTC
The DNA here is from genome assembly GCA_006408675.1 of Madoqua kirkii. Taxonomy (NCBI): domain Eukaryota; kingdom Metazoa; phylum Chordata; class Mammalia; order Artiodactyla; family Bovidae; genus Madoqua; species Madoqua kirkii. The sequence goes on from SJYC01014132.1 coordinate 29,456, forward strand.
CTCTGTCCTTGGGATTTCCCAGGCAAGTATACTGGAATGGGTTGCTATGTCCTACTCCAGGGGATCTTCCTGACTCCAGGACCAAACCTGAGTCTCTTGCATCTCCTGCACTGGCCGGTGGATTCTTTACTATGGTGCCACCTGGGGAAGCATCTTTTATTTGGCAGTAAGTTTTGATAAAATTAATAATAGACAGTTTTTGGATGATAAAAAAAATTATAGAAAATAAAATCCTTTCCATGAGCTCTGTTGGTCCAGCAAAACCTGGACATCAACAGTATGACTTGGCCATAGGCCCAAAGAAAATCAGTGCTTTTTACATCTTAAAAATGTCAACTTAGCACTCACTGCCTGCCGAGTGTGGCGGTAGATACTCTGGGAACAAAGAGGAGAAAACAAGATTCCTGCTGTCAAAGGCTTACAGTTCAGATGGTCACACACACACAAACAGGGTCATTGACTGACCTCCCAGAAATTCCTTTCTTGCTCATCATGACTGTACTTGTGACAAGAGCCCTGTGAGCCTAGAACAGCCTCAGACCTTGCCTCCTGTGCCTCTGGGCCTTTGCACAGGGGAACTTTGTCCTTGTAATCTGCTAGCTTGACTCACTAAGGTTTACAATACTATGTCAAGTGTTTTATTTTAATGATCTCTTTAAAGCCTAACATCTTATAAAATATGGACTATTAGTTTTATTCCCACTTTGCAGTTGAGGAAACTGAGGCACAAAGAAATTTAATTTGCTCAGAACACACATAGATAGGGAGTGACAGATCTAGAATTTGAGCCCAGGGAATGTGGACGGCTATGCTCTCAGTTGTTAACTATTCAGCAGTTATTTCCTCTATGTCTCTACCAGTCTCCTTTGGGGGTAACCTGGATAGCTCCATGACCCTGAAGCTGAGAGTTTAACAGTCATTACTGACAGTAGGTCACCATTATTTCACTGTTTGACACCCCATCTGTGTAGGCCTTTGGGTTCTCCCCTTCCAGGTGAGGTCTCACCCAGATTTTGCTGCGAGTCTTAAAGGGGTTTCACACTAGCTCTAAAATAATTTGTTTAAGGTGTGTTTGCCCCAGGCCCCTCTCCAGTGGCTACTCTCACCAGCTCCTTCTGGAACCATCTTGACAGCATTGATGTATACATTAGGGAGATGTCGCCCAGTGCTTCTCAAAGCTGGAATTCCTTAACAACAGCAACATCAAAAAACTATCCAGCATTTAGCAAACATTCTCTGTACACCCAGATAAGCGCTCTCCATGTGGGAACTTACATATTCCTCACATCAGACTTAGGAGGCTGTCATTATTAATTAATATACCCATTTGACAGATGAGAAAAGCAAGACTCAAACAGGAGAAGCAACTTGCCCAAAGTTAGTTAGAAAGAAGCAGAGCCAGAGTTTGAACTCAGGTGGTCAGTCCAAAGCCTAAAATCTGCCCCATTGGGGAAGACCAGATTTCCAGTCTTTCCTGAGTGGAAGCTGTACTGTACTGACATGAGTCAAATGCCACCCTGCCACTGCACCTGCCCCACCTGGTCCCCTGGTCTCCAAAGCTGTCTGAGCTTGAGGCTCAAAGATACTCCCTCAGCATCTCTCTTCTCGGGGCTTGTACACCATCCTTACAGCCAGTGAGAACCCCACATTTTTATTCCACGTCAATCAACACCTGCATGTGGATTATCTTGGGGATGCTGACCTCCCAGCTTGTCTGACCTGCAAAATAGCTTGAATCCTCATTTTCTCAAACAGAACCCCTGTTACATCAAGCAACAAAAATTTGTATGAAATCTGCTTCCTTGACTCATCATTTTGTCAGTGTCTTCTCTTCAGGGAGACTGAAACCCATCAGAAAGGATACTTATTTACCCAAGGCTCTGAGACCTTCTGCTTTTAGTCTGCTATTTTATTCTTCTTTTGAATGGGCATTGTTCAATCATGAACATCTGAAGCTGACTTAGAAACCAAAATTATATCCTAGGACCAACTCTGATTTTATGCTACAAAAGATCACTAATGAGAGGTGAGTAAGTTTTTCATTTTTCTCAACGTTCGTTTTTCTCAATGGGACAAGAAGCCCCTGAAGTGTCTACCTGGAGGTCAACTCCCTCCCTGGGTAAAGTCTTTGAAACTGAAGTTCAGCAGAGCAAAGTGCAGTATCAGCGGCAAGGCAGGAGATGAAAGCCTCAAAGCTTTGTGTAAATGCTACCTGCAGTCTCATTATCATAGTAGATATAGTTTAAAACTGAAAGCAAGGATCTGGCATGATGTATCTGGCAGGACTTGAGATCTCGGTGCTGGGGACATATACAGTTGGAAATGGTGACACTTGGAAGGGGCCAAAATCTAATAGGGGCCAGAGAAGCTTCCATGTGGTTGTGTTCACCTGTGTTCACTTCACCTCTTATTTGTGCCTTTCAGTGATAAAAAATGTGTGACTTCTTCCCAGATCATTGTGCCACAATCAATTTCATCAACTGTTTCTCTCTCAAACCTCTGCCAAGAAGACACTTCTTTAGAATCACTGGGTGAAAAATAAGGCTCAGTTGCTAGTTTGAGGCTGGCAAATTTCACCACCTCCCAACAGACAATACATCAAATGCAGCTACAAATGGGCCTCAAACACAGGCGTAATGAATTGGCCACGCACTTAGAACAGCAATTGAGGGCTTGGAGCTGAGCTGGCAGCTCAAACTGAGTTTTACTTGCATTTGTCTCTACCATGTTTGGGTCATTTTCTTACAAGCCTAGGTGGAGACTCCAAAAGTAAGCCATGTTTTAGGGCATCAAAATCTTCTGGACTCACATGCTTTCTGTGTGGCCCAGCAATTTTACACCTAGGGGTCATTCATCTCAGACATTTGGAAATATATGTCCATTTCAAAACCTGTTCATGAAAATCGTGACCACACTCTTCATAACAGCCTAAAAATGGGAACCCAACAAACATCCATCAACTGGCGTGTGTGTGTGTGAGTGTGTGTGTGTGCGTGCTCAGTCACGTCTGACTCTTTGTAGCCCCATGGACTGTAACCCACCAAGCTCCTCTCTTCATGGAATTTTCTAATCAAGAATACTGGAGCAGTTTGCTGTTTCCTACTCCAGGGGATCTTCCCGACCAAGGAGTTGAACCCACGTCTCTTGCTTGGCAGGTGGATTCTTTACCGCTAGTGCCACCATAAAATGTGGCCCATCCATGGACCAGAATGCTACTCCAAAATTAAAAGGAACAAACTACTGATGCATGCCTGACATGGCTGAACCTAAAAATAGTTATGAAACTTTGTGGGGAAAGCCAGACAGAAAAGACTACATAATGTATGATTCCATTTATATGAAATTTCTAGAAAAGGAAAAATTAGAAAGCGAGGAAGCTGATCAGTGGTCGCTTGGGACTGGAGTTCTGAGTAGGGACTGGCAGCAAATGAGCAAGGAGAGTGATAAAAGAATTCTAAAACAGGATTGTGGGGATGGTTTCCTAACTGTGGAAATTTACTAAGACTTACTGAACTGTACACTTGCAGTGGATAATTTTTACGGGATGCAAATTATACCTCACTAAAGAGACAGGGCAACGAAAAGAACCCTCTGGACTTCTTTCTCTCCTTGCTTTATTCCTTGCTTTCTTCTCTCTCTCCCTCTCTCTGTTCCTCTCTAAACATTTTCTCACAAAGTGTGCCTGGCCCAGTACTAGGTACTGAAGTCATTCATTCATCCACACACTCTGCAGATATTTATTGAGTGTCTATTATGTGCCAGGCACTGGCGAGGAGAGTGGGGAGACAGCAGAGAATAAAGTCAATCCCCTGGCCTTGCAGAACATGCATTCAGTGGGACGGACTGACAAATTTAAACATCATATTAGGAAGCTATGATGCTTTGAACAGAAGACTAAAGAGGGATGGTGATGGTCCTTTTGGGTAGGGCCTGAGAAGATCTGGAAATAGTAATTGAGCAGCAACCTGAATGAAATGACAGATCCAGCTGTGTAGTGCAGCTTCCCATGGACAGAGCAGACCACAGGACTGACCAGCCAGTGCAAAGCTCTTGCTACATGAGACAGAGGAACAAGGAGGCCGGTGTGGCTGGAGAAGGGGGTGCAAGAAGGAGAAGGCAGGGCCAGGTCCCATGGGCCACTTTTGCCACAGTAGGCACTTTTGAATTTACATTAGTAATGATGAGAAACCACTAGATGGTTCAGAGCAGGATAAGGCTCAATCTGACTTCTATGTTGAAGGATCCCTCTGGCTGCTGTAAAGCACAGTCTGAGGGAGTGGGCACAGTACGCAGAGTCTGGTAGGAGGCTAATATCCAGGTGGGAGAGGATGGTTGGTGGTTTGGCAGGCGCTGTGGATGAGCCATGTTGTGCTGAGAAATGAGATCTGTTTTGAAGATAAACCTGACAAGATTTCAAATAGAAAGTTCAGAAGCTCAAAAGAGCTAGTAATATAGTGGGGGAAACAGCTGTAAAAGCAACAGCTATGTATAGGGAACACCATATCTGCTAAACACATCTTTTAATCCCCACTGTAACAAGGAGGTAGATGTTATGCTTATCACCGTCTTACATATGGGAGAACTGAGGCCTCCCGTTCTCTGTGTGGCTTCCCAGGCAGAAGTTCAGAAGCTCAAAAGAGCTAGTAATATAGTGGGGGAAACAGCTGTAAAAGCAACAGCTATGTATAGGGAACACCATATCTGCTAAACACATCTTTTAATCCCCACTGTAACAAGGAGGTAGATGTTATGCTTATCACCGTCTTACATATGGGAGAACTGAGGCCTCCCGTTCTCTGGTGTGGCTTCCCAGGCAGCACTAGTCATAAAGGACCTGCCTGTGGATGCAAGTGGACATAACAGATGCTGCTTTGACCCCTAGGTTGGGAAGATCCCCTGGAGGAGGGCATGGAAACCCACTCCAGTATTCTTGCCTGGAGAATTCTGTGGACAGAGGAGCCTGGTGGGCTACAGTTCATAGGGTTGCAAAGAGTGGGACACAACTGAAGTGACTTAGCACACATGCACACACATTCCTTGGTGGCTCAGACGGTAAAGAGTTTGTCTTCAATGCAAGAGACCTGGATTCTTCCCCTGAGTCAGGAGGATCTCCATTCCCTGGAGAAGGGAATGGCTACCCACTCCAGTATTCTTGCTTGGGGAACTCCATGGACAAAGGAGCCTGGTGAGCTATAGTTCATGGGGTTGCAAAGAGTAGGACATGACCGAATGACAAACCCTTTCACACTTTTTCACTTTCATTTCACAACAGATAATAAGTGGTAGATCTGGGATTTGAACCTAGAGCTACCCAATTCAGTCCCTACTTTTTATTATAGTTCTGCACACTGAGTGCTAGTGGAAGCATGCCCAAAATGTGTGGATGCAGGTTGGGGACGAAGAAGGCATCCCAGAGTAGGAGGACTTGGACTGTGACTTGAACGAGGAATAAGATTTCTCCAGGGAACAGGGTATAGATGCTCTTCTTGGCTGGGGCAGCATGTACAGTCACTGGGCATGCTCAAGCGAGGCACAAGCCTGAAAGAACACATGAGTTCAGAAGGCTGGAGCATAGCATATCTGAGAAATGAGCTTGGAGGAGGCAGAGACTGGATCATGGCCAAGAAATTTGTAATGTCTGGAGGATCAGTGTTTCCCTAAATAATGAATGCACAGTACAAGCAAATTATATGTAACACATAGGCAAGTGCTTTCATTTAAATGATTATGGACTTCTTATCTATCTATATTAATGTGAATTTGAAAAATGTGTTTGGCCCATCACCTTCCTTCTGAGAAACCTATATGTAGGTCAAGAAGCAACAGTTAGAACCAGACATGGAACAATGGACTGGTTCAAAATTGGGGAAGGAGTATGTCAAGGCTGTATACTGTTACCCTGCTTAGTTAACTTATATTCAGAGTACATTATGCAAAATGCTGGGCTGAAGGAAGCTCAAGCTGGAGTCAGGATTGCTGGGAGAAATATCAATAACATCAGATAGGCAGATGACACCACCTTTATGGCAGAAAGTGATGAACTAAAGAGCCTCTTGATGAAGGTGAAAGAGGAGAGTGAAAAGACTGGCTTAAAATTCAACATTCAAAAAATTAAGATCATGGCATCTGGTCCCATCACTTCATGGCAAATAGATGGGGAAACAATGGAAACAGTGACAGACTTTATTTTCTTGGGCTCAAAAATCACTGCAGATGGTGACTGCAGTCATGAAAATAAAAGGCTCTTGCTCCTTGGAAGACAAGCTAAGACAAATCTAGACAGCATATTAAAAAGTAGAGACATTACTTTGCCAACAAAAGTGCATATAGTCAAAGTTATGGCTTTTCCAATTGTCATGTGTAGATGTAAGAGTTGGACCATAAAGAAGATTGAGCACTGAAGAACTGATGCGTTCAAACTGTGATGTTGGAGAAGTCTCTTGAGAGTCCCTTGGACTGCAAGATCAAACCAGTCAATCCTAACGGAAATCAATCCTGAATATTCTTTGGAAAGACTGATACTGAAGCTGAAGCTCCAGTACTTTGGCCACCTGACATTAAGAACTGACTCATTAGAAAAGACCCAAATGCTGGGAAACTTGAAGGCAGGAGGAGAAGGGGATGACACAGGACCAATTGGTTGGATGGCATCTCTGATGGATATGAGTTTGAGCAAGCTCTGGGAGATGGTGAAGGATAGGGAGACCTGGCATGCTGCGATCCATGGGCTCTCAAAGAGTTGGACATGACTGAGTGACCAAACAACAACCACAAGCCCATCAAACCTATGATTTCATTGATATTGCTTAGTACGGGAGCAAAGTTTTAAAAAATAGTTCATTGAGAGAAAGATGTTATATCACTAACAATATAATTGGAGGATTATTCATGTTGCATTGTTTGCAATATGAAAATATTAGGAACCACCTAAATGTTCATCAGTTGGTCGAAGAATGGGGCAAGTGAATACAAAGTAGCCTTTTAAAATGAAGAAGATTTTTGTATTTTGATCTAGAAAAAGCTCTAAGGTGTACTATTAAGTCATAAAAGCAATTGGCAGAACATTATGTCTAATATGATTTTTTGTGTTAAAAGGGGTTATGTGTGTGTGTGTGTGTGTGTTTATTTGCTTATGTATTAGTGGATTTTCTCCAGAAGGACACAAGCAACTAATAACAATTGTCTTAGTCTGCTCAGGCTGCTATAACAAAATACCATACTCTGGGTGGCTTAAAGGTTTCCCTGGTAAAGAATATGCCTGCAACGCAGGAAACCCCAGTTTGACTCTGGGTTGGGAAAGTCCGCTGGAGAAGGGATAGGCTGCCCACTCCAGTGTTCTTGGGCTTCCCTGTTGGCTCAGCTGGTAAGGAATCTGCTTACAAATGTGGGAGACCTGGATTCAATCCCTGGGTAGAAGGGAACAGCTTAAAAACAACAGAATTTTATTTCTCACAGTTCTGGAGATTGAGAAGTCTTGGGAACTCAAGTTCAGTAATTGCAGGCAAAGTAGAAAATGTTAATCAGTTCAGTTCAGTCGCTAGTCATGTCCGACTCTTTGCGATCCCATGGATCGCAGCACGCCAGGCCTCCCTGTTCATTACCATCTCTCGGAGTTCACTCAGACTCACGTCCATCGAGTCCGTGATGCCATCCAGCCATCTCATCCTCTGTCGTCCCCTTCTCCTCCTGCCCTCAATCCCTCCCAGCATCAGAGTCTTTTCCAATGAGTCAACTCTTCGCATGAGGTGGCCAAAGTACTGGAGTTTCAGCTTTAGCATCATTCCTTCCAAAGAAATCCCAGGGTTGATATCCTTCAGAACGGACTGGTTAGATCTCCTTGAAGTCCAAGGGAATGGTTAATTGATTTGATTGGTTTATCAGCCTTTATTTTTCCTATGAGTTATTTTCTGAAAAATAGAACTTGAAGCAAACGTTTAAATTCCATGCTCTCTCCCCTTTGCAAACATTGGCATATCATTGTATACAAAATGGATTGCATATCAAACAATCTGAGGAATATTTCTTGTACAGAATTAGATAGGGTGGTGGAACTGATGTGAAGATGAAGCTTTGAGAGTCTTTTTCTCTCTGGTTTAGATGTTGATTCCTCATGTGGATTATGCTGGCCAATGTTAGCACCTCCGTTCAGTCTGCTCCAGATAGGTTACCACAGGTAACTGTGTGAAAAATGGTATGTTTCTGTTTTGTAGGAGTAGGGGATACTGAGAAAGGGGAAAGGACCTACATGATGCCAAACAGCAAGATGTTTTAAAATATTATTTAAATGTGAGTGGTACCAATAAGGGCTTCTCTGGTGGCTCAGAGGTTAAAGCGTCTGCCTCCGATGCGGGAGACCCGGGTTCGATCCCTGGGTTGGGAAGATCCCCTGGAGAAGGAAATGGTAACCCACTCCAGTATTCTTGCCTAGAGAATCCCATGGACAGAGAAGCCTAGTAGGCTATAGTCCACGGGGTCGCAAAGAGTCGGACATGACTGAGCGACTTCACTTACTAGTACCAGTAAAGTTCTGTGATTCCAGCACCATAATTTTTGAAATGCATGGAAATTTTGAATATGGAAAAAATATGGCTTCAATACCAATTAAGTTTTTTGAAAGGCAATTTTGGCTAAATCCAAATCACATCAAAACATCTACATGGAAAAATGAAAAGTTTCTTTCATTATCTACTTATTTCATTCAAAATATCAAACATTTAGGGATTTCAGCACAAGCAAGATGTATAGCTGACTAATGAAAATTTAAACTTAAATATTAAATGTTTTGGTAACCTGTGGAAAGTTAAAAATTTTAGGACTGAAGATCCAGTAGGTGTTATTTACTTCCAATAAAGTATTTGTTCACTAACTCAAGATATTCTTGGGGCCATTTAAAATGACTTTCACTTTTGACTCCAAACAAATGTAAATAAAAGTACAGTGAGGTTCATTTCCTCACATTACGTTGGTCAAGTTTTTAAAAATATTTTTAGTTTGTTGAGAATTATGCACACTGATTTGTTTCTGACGCATGTTAGCCTTTCTGTAGGGCAATTTGACTCTGATGGCAAAAGAATTGACATAGATCATTTGACTAGGAGATTTTACTCCCAGAGATTTATCTAAGAAAATAATCATGGATATGAGTAAAGTTTTTGGTGCCAGCCTGTTTGTGGTCATGCTAAAAATGCAAAAAAATGGACAGAACCTAGAAATCTGTGAAAATGGCAGGAAGCATTAATAAGAATATCTAGACATCTACTCAATGCCATGGAAAGATGTTCATGACAAATTATGCAATAGTCTAAAGAGCATATTCTGTTTGGTTTCATTACAAAATATGTGGACAGTATGGGAAAACATGTCTAGTAAATGTCTAATCCTCCAGGGTGTTAACATTAGTTATATCTGCCTGTATTATGTTTTGTTTTTTCCATAGTGAATGCATATTGATTTGTAATTTAAAAAATTATTTTTAAATTAAATGTGTGTAAAAAGTTTAAAAATTAAAAAAAAAAAAAGCAAACTTATTTTTCACAGTTCTGGAGATGAGAAGTCCAAGGTCACAGTACCAGCATGGGCGCTTTCTGGAGGATACTCTCTTACCCTCTTCAGGGTTCACAGCTGAAGTCTTTTCCATGTGTCTTCACATGAGGGAAGGGGGACAAAAACTCTCTGGGGTCTGTTTCATAAGGGCCTCCAACCTCATGACCTGATCCCCTTCTGAAGGCCACACCTTCTAACACCATGACGTGGGGGTTGGGATTCCAACATACAAATTTTGGGAAGATGTACCTTCAGACCATAGCAATGGTGGCCTCCTTTGAGAAATGAACCTAACATACACGGTGGGTAGGAGAATGTTTGCTGTATACCCTTCGATAATTTCTGCATTTTGAACCACATAAATGCATTCTAAGCTCAATTACTTAATATTAAGGAGTGCAAGTCATCGCTTGGTAAAGATCGTCATGGCAGTGCAAGAAAGGCACGTGTCTGAGACCCATGTGTAGGCAATGGGAAGGCAGAGAAGAGCAGGGCGACAGAGGCGAGTTAGCCAGCTGTGTGTAGTACTTGGTATCATGTCTTTCCTTTTACCCTCTTACAGGTCTGTGCTCTCATTGTATTTTCCTAACAATCCGAGGGGAAGGGGCCCCTCCTCCCCCCTCCCCCAAAGTGAGACTGTTCATCAGAACATATGCCTGTGAGTCAGGCTTGAATGACCCTGTTGTGTCCGCGTGCTCTAGCTGACTGCATGGCCAGGAGTACTTCAGGCCAGGCCTGGCTCCAGACTGAGCTCTGACTCTTCCTAGATGAACACAATTAAGTCATTTCCTTCTGTCTCTTGAACCTCAGTTTCTTTTTCTCTAAAACTGAAATGACTGTGCGACCTCTGTCCCAGGGTTATTGTGAGAATAAAATGAGACAATAGATGTAAAGTTTCACATAGTTCCCGGAAGACATTAAGGACACAACAAATCTCAGCTCTTTTGGGTCATGGCAAGTCAAAAATATTTTCTCTGAATTCAGAAACATTTGAAAACTAACTGAAGGTACTATGGAGAACCCTTATCCTTGAAGATTTCAGTTTTGTTAGAGATCCCTAACATCCTCCTAAAAACAAAACACAAAACAACAAACTAACAAAAAATGCAATGCTTGTATCATTAGTGAGACAGGAAGTTATCTCAGGAGCTATGTGGACAACCAGTGAATCACAGAGTGACCATACTTCCCTTTGCATCTCTTCATTGGTCTTTCTGATCCGAGGAAGATGTCTCAGTGCCAATATGTCTTTAACATCCTTCTAAAATTGGCCAGTTTCCCTTCATCACAAAGGAAGTGGCATAGCAGTTACTTTTATTTACCTTTTATTGAAGACAAAATGGATTGATATTACTTGAGTTTAGAGAATATCATACAGAGAAGGCAATGGCACCCCACTTCAGTACTCTTGCCTGGAAAATCCCATGGACAGAGGAGCCTGGTGGGCTGCAGTCCATGGGGTCACTAAGAGTCGGACACGACTGAGCAACTTCACTTTCACTTTTCACTTTCATGCGTTAGAGAAGGAAATGGCAAACCCACTCCAGTGTTCTTGCCTGGAGAATCTCAGGGATGGGGGAGCCTGGTGGGCTGCCGTCTATGGGGTCGCAGAGAGTCGGACACACCTGAAGTGACTTAGCAGCAGCAGCAGCAGCAGCAGAGAATATCAAGAAGGTGGGATCTGAATGACAAAAAAAATGAGAGTAGTTGCTGGAAAAATGGGGCATAGAGATTCAGAGCATGGCCAAAACAGTCAGAGTTGGTCCAGGTCAGGCCATGTTTCCTGGAGGGCACTGGGCTTGATCTAGGGGTTAAACTGACACAGGAGAAAGACAGTCTCAGGTGGGGAAACCAAAGATTTGGCATGCTGTTTCTAGACCTGGAACAGGCTTCCCACTTTTGACTCTAGGGCTGGGGTCCAGTGTTACTTTCTGGGAGGTCTTTCCCGACCTCCCTGTCACTTTGCTCTCTTATCACATGCTTCCTTTCCTTTTTCCTCCCTTTTCCCTCCTCAAAACATTTATCACAGATTGTAATTACCTATCTATTTGTGTGATAACTTGATTAATGTTGGTGTTTGTCTGCCCCTCCCACCCTCATTACACATAAGCTTTTGCAAGACAAGTATACCCTTCGATAATTTCTGCATTTTGAACCACATAAATGCATTCTAAGCTCAATTACTTAATATTAAGGAGTGCAAGTCATCGCTTTGGTAAAGATCGTCATGGCAGTGCAAGAAAGGCACGTGTCTGAGACCCATGTGTAGGCAATGGGAAGGCAGAGAAGAGCAGGGCGACAGAGGCGAGTTAGCCAGCTGTGTGTAGTACTTGGTATCATGTCTTTCCTTTTACCCTCTTACAGGTCTGTGCTCTCATTGTATTTTCCTAACAATCCGAGGGGAAGGGGCCCCTCCTCCCCCCTCCCCCAAAGTGAGACTGTTCATCAGAACATATGCCTGTGAGTCAGGCTTGAATGACCCTGTTGTGTCCGCGTGCTCTAGCTGACTGCATGGCCAGGAGTACTTCAGGCCAGGCCTGGCTCCAGACTGAGCTCTGACTCTTCCTAGATGAACACAATTAAGTCATTTCCTTCTGTCTCTTGAACCTCAGTTTCTTTTTCTCTAAAACTGAAATGACTGTGCGACCTCTGTCCCAGGGTTATTGTGAGAATAAAATGAGACAATAGATGTAAAGTTTCACATAGTTCCCGGAAGACATTAAGGACACAACAAATCTCAGCTCTTTTGGGTCATGGCAAGTCAAAAATATTTTCTCTGAATTCAGAAACATTTGAAAACTAACTGAAGGTACTATGGAGAACCCTTATCCTTGAAGATTTCAGTTTTGTTAGAGATCCCTAACATCCTCCTAAAAACAAAACACAAAACAACAAACTAACAAAAAATGCAATGCTTGTATCATTAGTGAGACAGGAAGTTATCTCAGGAGCTATGTGGACAACCAGTGAATCACAGAGTGACCATACTTCCCTTTGCATCTCTTCATTGGTCTTTCTGATCCGAGGAAGATGTCTCAGTGCCAATATGTCTTTAACATCCTTCTAAAATTGGCCAGTTTCCCTTCATCACAAAGGAAGTGGCATAGCAGTTACTTTTATTTACCTTTTATTGAAGACAAAATGGATTGATATTACTTGAGTTTAGAGAATATCATACAGAGAAGGCAATGGCACCCCACTTCAGTACTCTTGCCTGGAAAATCCCATGGACAGAGGAGCCTGGTGGGCTGCAGTCCATGGGGTCACTAAGAGTCGGACACGACTGAGCAACTTCACTTTCACTTTTCACTTTCATGCGTTAGAGAAGGAAATGGCAAACCCACTCCAGTGTTCTTGCCTGGAGAATCTCAGGGATGGGGGAGCCTGGTGGGCTGCCGTCTATGGGGTCGCAGAGAGTCGGACACACCTGAAGTGACTTAGCAGCAGCAGCAGCAGCAGCAGAGAATATCAAGAAGGTGGGATCTGAATGACAAAAAAAATGAGAGTAGTTGCTGGAAAAATGGGGCATAGAGATTCAGAGCATGGCCAAAACAGTCAGAGTTGGTCCAGGTCAGGCCATGTTTCCTGGAGGGCACTGGGCTTGATCTAGGGGTTAAACTGACACAGGAGAAAGACAGTCTCAGGTGGGGAAACCAAAGATTTGGCATGCTGTTTCTAGACCTGGAACAGGCTTCCCACTTTTGACTCTAGGGCTGGGGTCCAGTGTTACTTTCTGGGAGGTCTTTCCCGACCTCCCTGTCACTTTGCTCTCTTATCACATGCTTCCTTTCCTTTTTCCTCCCTTTTCCCTCCTCAAAACATTTATCACAGATTGTAATTACCTATCTATTTGTGTGATAACTTGATTAATGTTGGTGTTTGTCTGCCCCTCCCACCCTCATTACACATAAGCTTTTGCAAGACAGAAACTCTGCCTGTTTTTGCTACTGGTAACTCTCTGTGTCCAGCAGTGAGCTTGGGACAAGGTAGGGGCTCAGTCATTTGTCTAATCAGTCAATCCATTAATTCATTCATTAATGGTTGTCTTCTACTGCAGTTGTCCAAAGGGCAAGGAAAAGAGAACTGACCTCCTGTGGCCTGAGACTGGGGTCTGAAGCTCCTGAACATAAGTGCAATGTGTTTTGTGGGCCTTTTGTTTATCTTTGAAGTGTATTCTGTGCCATAATATACTTGTTTGCTTTAATCTAATGGTCTTATTTTCAATTACTCATTGATGAAATAATTTAACTCCCCTTCCTCCCCCCAAAAAACATCTTCTGGTAAATTGACTTGCCAGGAGAAAGATGGTTATCTTCCTTCTGTGGTTTCCACCACCCACCTGCACATGCTGTTTTCAGAAGCATGTCCTTGGAGGCTTTAAATTTTTTAGCAGATTCCATAGCTACACACCCAGGGACAAGGCTGAAGGTCACTTCTTGATCCTCTGGGTCTCTTCTCCCACCTCTCTTTGTTTTCCTGATCTCACCCATTTCTTTCTCCTATTCTTATGCTTCATTTTGCTCCTCTGATCCACACAACCTGAAAAGTGGAGGATATTAGGGTTGGGTCCTGTAGCCCAGAGACCCTCAGACTTGGTTTTATAAAAACAAATTGCTGGGCCCCACCTCTGAAGTCTCTGATGCAGTGGGTCCCTGTAGGGCTAAGATTTTGCATTTCTAGCAAGTTCTCCAGTGATGTTGCTGGTTCAGGACTACATTTGAAAAGCACCGTTGTCATCTTAATGCTGTTATATAGCCACAGCATGGGGCATGTTGGCATCCAGACCAACTGAATCAGAATCTCTAGAAGACAGGCCAAATTGCTTGTGTGTTTAAAGTTTCCCTGCTAATCCTAATATCCAGAGAGAGTGGGATTTGCCCAAGGTCACACAGCAAGAGGCAGAGGCAAGATTAGACCCCAGGACTCCTGGTTCTCAGAACAGTCTTCCCAACGCATCTTCATTCACCTGAAATTGCCGGGCTCTTTTAATACATTATCAGAGATAACCCTCACTTTACAGATAAGGAAACTGAGGCTCAGTGAGATGAAGCCCTCTGCCTACAGTGGCAAGTGTGAAGCTGGCACCCAGGGCTGCCTGCCTCCAGTGCTGCCCTCTCTGGGGACAGTATGAGAAAGGCTTGGCCTTGCCTTCTGTTTCTACCACTCGGTGGAACTTGGTGACCAGGTAAACTTTATCAGCCCCGTATCTGTAAAATGGGGTTGATGGTGTCCCATCCAGTGAAAACAAAACATTCTGCTCCTGCAGACCCCACGTCAGCCCTGTGACCCACACCTGCTTCCTCACACCCTCAGCGATATGCCCTCTTCAGGACCTCAGAGTCCATTCCAGCCCTTGCCCTGGACCCTGAATTCCTAGGAGAAATCTCACATAGCCCCTTTCACATCTGAAGTTGGAAGACAAGGGCCCTTTAAGCTCCATTCCCACCTCATCCCTTTTAATCCTTACAGCCACCCTCCAGGCTAGACATAACCAAAGACACTGGTCCTTGGAGGTTGTATGGTGCATCATGGGCTGGACAGGAGCAGAACCCAGTAACGCCTAACAGCAGAGACCATGTTGTTAAGAAGCAAACTGATCACTGTGTGCAGAAAAATCTGCTCACTTTCCAAGTTAGAGCAAAACTTACTCCTTAAAAAAAAAATAAAAAAGCCAGTATCCAAACCAAAACAGAGAGCAGAAGGCTGACATCTGTATGCGGCTGCTAGTTAGCAGAGCTCACTGCCCTCTTCTCAGCTGCTGCATCCTCCTAAGCCCCCCACCCCATCCCGCCCTGCAAGGCTGGCTCTCACCCACAGCCTCCAAGCCTCTGGCTCTGGTCTGATTGCTGGAGAGCCAGACTGGCATTTGCTGGCTGGGGGTTTCTTGAAATCTCCTGATTGTGCAGGGCATCTGCGGTCATGCCATCCTCCCCTCTCCTCTCCGGGAAAGCCAGGCTCTCCGTGTCAACTGCTTGCTTTACTACAAAATGCTCCCCTTCTCTTTGTTGTTGTTCAGTCACTCAGCCATGTCCAACTCTTTGTGACCATACGGACTGCAGCACACCAGGCTTCCCTGTCCTTCACCATCTCCCAGAGTTTGCTCAAACTCATGTCCTGGGAGGCACAGGATGCTAGCATAAATCGTTTTGGAGGAGGTCGCCATTACCACCATTACCTCTACCATAGTTTGGCCTCAAGACAATCTATAAGGAGGCAACATCCATCAGCAGAAAAATTGGATTAAAGATTTACTAAGCATGGCACTAGCTGTGAGATGAGTGCAATTGTGCAGTAGTTTGAGCATTGTCTTTCTCTGGGATTGAAATGAAAACTGACCTTTTCCAGTTCTGTGGCCACTGCTGAGTTTTCCAAATTTGCTGGCATGTTGAGTACAGCACTTTCACAGTATCATCTTTCAGGATTTGAAATAGCTCAACTATAATTTCATCACCTCCACTAGCTTTCTTCGTAGTGATGCTTTCTAAGGCCCACTTGACTTCACATTCCAGGATATCTGGCTCTAGGTGAGTGAGCACACTATTGTTATTATCTTGGTCATGAAGATCTTTTTTGTACAGTTCTTCGGTGTATTCTTGCCACCTGTTCTTAATATCTTCTCCTTCTATTAGGTCCATATCATTTCTGTCCTTTATCAAGCCCATCTTTGCATGAAATGTTCCTTTGGTCTCTTTAATTTTCTTGAAGAGATCTTTAGTCTTTCCCATTCTGTTTTCCTCTATTTCTTTCCATTGATCACTGAGGAAGGCTTTCTTATCTCTTCTTGCTATTCTTTGGAATTCTGCATTCAGATGCTTATATCTCTCCTTTTCTCCCTTGCTTTTCGCTTCTCTTCTTTTCACAGCTATTTGTAAGGCCTCCCCAGACAGCCATTTAGCTTTCTTCTTTGGTAAACTTCATTATAAGTATTTTTTTAAATTTTACTTTACAATACTGTATTGGTTTTGCCATACATCACCATGAATTCACCACAGGTGTACTTTTTTGCATTTCTTTTCCATGAGGATGGTCTTGATCCCTGTCTCCTGTACAATGTCATGAACCTCTGTCCATAGTTCATCAGGCACTCTATCTATAGGATCTAGTCCCTTAAATCTATTTCTCACTTCCACTGTATAATCATAAGGGATTTGATTTAGGTCATACCTGAATGGTCTAGTGGTTTTCCCTCTTTAAGTATAAATTTCCCTAAATTTAAGTATAAATTTCACATTAAGGAGTTCATGGTCTGAGCCACAGTCAGCTCCTGGTCTTATTTTTGCTGACTGTATAGAACTTCTCCATCTTTGGCTGCAAAGAATATAATCAATCTGATTTCAGTGTTGACCATCTGGTGATGTCCATGTGTAGAGACTTCTCTTGTGTTGCTGGAAGAGGGTGCTTCCTGTGACCAGTGCGTTTTCTTGGCAAAACTCTATTAGCCTTTGGCCTACTTCATTTCATATTCAAGGCCAAATTTGCCTGTTACTCTAGGTGTTTCTTGACTTACTACTTTTGCATTCCAGTCCCCTATAATGAAAAGGACATCTTTTTATTCGGTGTTAGTACTAAAGGTCTTGTAGATCTTCATAGGACCATTCAACTTCAGCTTCTTCAGTGTTACTGGTTGGGGCATAGGCTTGGATTACTGTGATATTGAATGGTTCGCCTTGGAAACAAACAGAGATCATTCTGTCATTTCTGAGATTGCATCCAAGGACTGCATTTCAGACTCTCACTGACCATGATGGCTACTCCATTTCTTCTAAGGGATTATTACCCACAGTAGTAGACATAATGGTCATCTGAGTTAAATTCACCCATTCCTGTCCATTTTAGTTCGCTGATTCCTAGAATGTTGACGTTCACCCTTGCCATCTCCTGTTTGACCACTTTCAATTTGCCTTGATTCATGGACCTGACATTCCAGGTTCCTATGCAATATTGCTCTTTACCTCATTGGACCTTGCTACTATCACCAGTCACATCCACAACTGGGTATTATTTTTGCTTTGGCTCCATCCCTTCATTCTTTCTGGAGTTATTTCTCCACTGATCTCCAGTAACATATTGGGCACTTACTGACCTGGGGAGTTCCTCTTTCAGTATCCTATCATTTTGCCTTTTCATACTGTT